>JAOUZG010017157.1:4340829-4393211 GCA_026289955.1 Argiope argentata | reverse complement strand
TATATATATATATATATATATATACATTTTTTTATATATATATATATATAAAATACTTAAATAACTTTAAAACAGTTTATTTTAATGGGAAGGATGTATTTGTTTTTTATATTTTGTCATTATATTTTTAGCAACAATTTCAATTTTACTTACTTTTAATTGCAGTGAGTTTGATAGTTCAATTTATTTCAGTATTTAGTTTTAATGTTGACCATAGCTGAAAATCTGGCTTCGCATAGGTATGAGGTAGTGAAGGGGAGAACTTTCATAGCTTCATCAAATAGGTAAGGATAGTTCCCAGGTACCAAAAGCCAGAATTCCATTAATTGTTGCGATTGATATTATTTTTCAAGGATGCGTCTTCTGATAAATCAATAAGTTCTTCACTCGCTTCTCTCGACATATTAGTTGGTAGTTTGTCCCGAAATTGGTTACAAATTCACTTTGATGTTTCAAGCTTTCATTTCTTCCCAAAAATAGGTGTCAAAGTTATTTCTTAACAATGATAAATGAGTAGAAATTGCAAAGAGTATGTTCATCTTTGGCTCCACTTGTTTTTTCTACAATAAAGGTTTCAAGGGTTTCAAATTAATCATATTTACATTCTTAATACAACTCTCCCACACGTTTTCATGAATATTCAAATTTTGCTGTGAAATGCAAAAAAATCGGATCTGTTTGAATCTTGCAGACACAAGTTGGGTTAGTTTAACTTGGGAAAAATATCCACTAAATATGTTAACTTGAGAACGAATTCTTCATTCAGTAGATGTTTAATATATTCTGTTTTTCCTTATAAGTAAATTGCTACTTCATTCCATAGTTTCACTAATCGTGTCAATTCTTTCCCCCTGGATAACCAATGTACCTACCTCCATATAGATGTATGAATACTACCCATTTCTTCAAACAGCTTTTGAAACAAATGTGCTTAGAAGGGTCTTGTTTTAATATTGTTTACAATTTCTACAGCTTTCTTTTGCAGTTTTTAAATCATTGGGTAATGCTTTTGAAACCAGTACTTCTCTGTGAAGGCTACAATGTGTCTACAAAGCACAGAGACTTTCTTCAAGAACTCTTGTAACTACACTGGTTTTTTACCCGCCCTGTCAGTGCATATACCAACACAGTTCTTCCATTCTAAAACTTATTCATTTTATATGGGAATCAATTGAAATCAAAATTTGTTCCCCCGTCCCACGAATAATTGGCTTGCAAAACAAAACATCTTCGTACACGCCGTATATAACGCACAAAAACGAGTAGTTGACACAGATCTTAAACATCGGTAGACTCATCTAGTTGTATAGTATAATACCAATTACTCTTCGCATTAATTCATCTTTTGACCGCTCAGTTATTCCGTACATTCATCGTGCAACAGTGTTATTGGATAGTGGTATGAGATTGATTTCCTTTATTTCTTTTTAGCCATGATTCAGGGACCACTCAATATTTGCACGTGACTCACCAGTGGGTTGCGAGTTTAAGAACTCATGCCATGGTGTATCTTTTTTTAAAAGATCATTTGAGAGTTCTCTAATTTTAGCATAAAAATCATTAAACTTATTATAAATATTTACAAAGCCTAGAAAACCTTGAAGTTGTTTAAAAAATTTTGGAGGTTATAATTTTTTCATACTTTTGATGTTATGATAATCAAAAGAAATGCATCCATTTTTGACCTTATGTAATAAGAAGTTAATTTTATCTCAAGTAAATACACATTTAGAAAATTTTAATAGTTTTCTTATTCATACATTTGAAAAATCTCTTTTAAATTATCATAGTGCTTCTATAATAAGTTATAGAAAAGACTGGTGACTCTGAAGGAAACAGCTGATCATGCATGTTTTTCACTTTGAATGCTTGGTCTTTTCAACTTCATTTTTATAAAGAAATGATGAAAAACTGAGCACTGGAGACATTTAAGAAAACTATTAATTTTCGGGCAAAATTCTTTGCTTGTATTTGTGCTTTTACTAAAAGAATGATATACTCAATAATTAAGAACATCTGGATAGGCAGACGGTTTAAGCTGTATGTAATTGAAATCAGTCTAGTTGTAGAATATATATGTAGTTTTCAAAGTCTTGGCATTTTTCTAGGTTCTTATAACTATAATCTTTGTTTAGTTATAACAAACTGCAAGATTAACAGCAGCAGCATAATTGAGATATTTTTCAAGTCTCCCTAATGCTAGTGTATAAATAATTAATCCAGAACTCAACATTCCAAAATTTACAATAAAAAGATTTTTTCACAATAACTGGCATCTATTCATACAGCCTTAACTTTTACAACAGCTGCATGGGCAGCTACATGACAAATGTTTAGAATATTGCAGTTTGGCACTGCCATAGAAATAGTTAAACCTTTCCTCTCTATTAAAAATACAATTGGGGCTGTTAAAGACAGATTTAAGTGAGGCAGAATTATTAATTTTCAAAACTATCACTTTTGAAAATAAAAACTTATTCTTCATACTAGAGGTTCATAATCAGACACAATTTTCCATAATCAGATGGGGTGAGTTTATGAAAATTATTTAGTTAGGCCCATCTTGTGCAAAAGTATGCTGAAGGTGATGGATATACTAAATTGCATTATGTGTATATTATGGAATAAATTATCTTTAACATTACAAGCTCTCAATGTCAGCCAATGAATTCAAAATTCTGTATTTAAGTTACAGGTAATTAATTGGATCACATATGATTAAATATTGTTAAATGATTGGTATTTTCATTATAAGATATTCATTATGGCTGAATTTTTAAGCAGTTCAATTAATGAAATATGTGACTGTAAAACTCAATTCATACTTTAATTTCCTTATTTTTCCCTTTTAAATATCTTTCATAATATGTATATTATTTCAAAAAATTACAACGAATACTTCACTCAAACACTGATCAGATATGGATAAATGATCAAAATTCATAAATTTGCTTTTTTAATATTACAGGAAGTTTAACAGATAAGAACATGAAACCTTTTAACTTTACAGATGAGTATAAGAAAAACATTTTATTCAATGACACTTTTTCATACTGGGACTGTGTCTTTAATTAAAATTTTTTTCACCCCCCTTTACAGAAGTCAAATTTTTTCATATATATGACTAGCTTTTACCTGTGACTTCATAAGCCTGGAAATTTTGATGTGTATGTGTGAGAACAGACAGTCTAATTACAATGTAAAATGTTACCAAACTATATGCATGCGTAAATTTTCAGCATCAACTGAAGCAACAAAAAGCTGTAAATTTTAAACACCAGTTGGGGTAACGCAATGCAGATTAGAAATTTTTAATTTCAATTAATATGTATTATTTTTATTCAAAAGTACTTCAGAAGGAATTGAAAGATCTATTAATCAATAATGTTTAATTTT
Organism: Argiope argentata; assembly: GCA_026289955.1. NCBI lineage: Eukaryota > Metazoa > Arthropoda > Arachnida > Araneae > Araneidae > Argiope > Argiope argentata. Next base: position 4,389,815 of record JAOUZG010017157.1, on the reverse strand, counting down.
AAATTTATCAAACAGTACGAAAATAAATAGAATCGTTTGAAATAACAGGTCGAAAATATGTTTATCTAAGCTCATTAGCATGGGAAAAAAAACTACTTAGAAACAACATACTTAGGACTATAAAGGTACTTTTCTGCTTGACAAGCACAAACGAACAGTAGCTAAAGAAATTGGAGAAAATTTGGGGGAATACTACATTATTTGCTAACGGAAATATGCAACTATGAGCATATAAGAAAAATATAAAGCTAACACAAATATCACTTAATTATAAAAACATGCAACAGAACAGCTTTGATATACAGTCAATTTTGCCATAAAAAAATAGTTAGACACCAAATTTTAGCGAAATGGCCGAATGTGGCACGAACAGCAGCAATAGCATTTCCAATCATAAGGTTTCAATGAACGTTGCAGCAAATCAACAGAAATAAAGAAAAAAATCAATAAATTAAAGGAATAATAAATAAAGTAATGCACTAAAAAAAATAATTGAAAATAATGAAAGTAGGCAAAAATAATATGTACAGCAGGGGAAAAAATCAAGAGAAATGAACAGGAAAGATTGGATTATATTAACACAAAAACAGCATTAAAAAAAAAGAAAGAAGAATACATATGTTCTTAATAGTTTCACTACTACAGACTGATTCTTTTCTTAAGAAGAAATTGGAAAGAATAAATACACTTACTCAGTTCAACTAATTTTTCTAATGAGCAGGAAATGGTAAAGAATTTCTCTGAAAAAAAAAACAGCTGAACTTTTCAGTGATGAAAACATCTTTCTGCTAGGAAACGCACAAAAGAACAATAAACGATAATTTTAATATTTATTATCTTTTCGTTAGAATAGTAAGATAATAAATATTAAAATCAAAAACGGTGGAATAAAGACAAACAATTCGAAAAGCCCAGGCAGATGTTTTCAGATTTTTTTTTTTTTTAATTTTCTGTTCTGATGAAATTTATAAGCAGACGATTTTAAACATAATAATATAAATGCTCCTTTATGAGAATAAATAATTTTTATTAAAATAATCCTTTTATTAGAATAAATAATTATTTTTATTAAAATAATCCTTTCATTAAAATAAATAATTAATTGAAATAAAACAAAACAGCAATGTGGATGCACGAATTTCAGGGTCAATTGAGACAACGAAATGCATGAATTTTGTACATGAGTTGGGGTAACGCAATAAAAAAGTACTTCATAATGAATCCGAAATATCTATTAGTTAACAATGTTTGGCTTTAAATGCATCAAACACTAAGAAAATAAACAAAATCTTATAAAATAATTGGTCAAAAATATGTTAAGCCATTATGTTAAGCCTTAAATCTGTTAACTTCATTTGAGTGTGAAAAAATAAAAATTTAAGTATTTCTCATTTGGCGGTGGAGAAGATTTTTGGCAGGAAAGTTAGTTTTATATCAATAAAAAATTAACTGGAATAAATATTAGCCTATGTTCTTTTCTAGACTATATCTCTGTGCTAAATTTCATCTAATTTTGTTCAGTTGTTCTGGCATAATTGACTAACATCATCCACACATCCAAACTTTCACATTTATAATAATAGTATAGATTACTTTATTTGATGAAACTTTGACAGTGAAAGTATATGCCTAGTTACAATAATTTTTTAAAAAATGCTTACACTTTTTTTGTGTGTATGAATTCCGTATGCATAAATACTTTAACTTCTGACTTGCTAATTTTCCCCATGCCCCTCAGTCAACTTACTTTAACAAATGCTAATTCAGAAAATACTGAACAGATTTTCTTTATAGCTATATAATGAGTTTTTCAAATATATATATTTAAAGATATTTAATTTCTTCAAAAATATGACTAAAGCTATATTATTTGAAGAATTCATTGCTCAGCTATATTCGTCAGAAATACCATTTCAAAAAATGTACAGGATTAAAATAATCTGTTCTGCAAACTCCATATAATTCAAATGCCACTAATCATGCATAGTTGTTTTAGCTTGAATTTAATGATTTCCTGGTTATTGGATTAATTTAAAGTGCAAGAGAAAGTACATTTCATAGAAACATATATATATATATGTATATATATACCTCCATCAATGTTCGCTGAATTTCTCGATCTGCTGAAGTTCCTTCTGAAAATCTACGTCCACCTAAAAAAATAATTTATTCCAATCTAGATTAAATAATAATAATAAAAAAAATTTTACACCTACAGAACTCACACGATTATATGAAATTAAATAAATAAATAGGCAATGTGATATTTAATAAAATTTGTGAAATTAAATAAATAGGCAATGTGATAAATAAATGTGAGGCAAAGTTTTTTTCTTTTTTTTTTTATTATTTAAAATTCTGAAGTTACCAGTTCAATAAAACAATTAAAACGATTAAAAATATAATTTATCTTGCACAAACACATTGTGCTTGGCCGTTCAAAAAATTCTGACATGATACTCTGAAATATGCACAGCAGATTTCAATTTAATCTTTGTATTAATTTTAAATTAGACATTTATATATATTTATGTGTCATCCTGTTTCTTATTCAAAAAAGTCATATTTTCCAAAGATTACATTTTTCTCATTTCTATTCTTAATAAATACAATTTAGAGGTAAAATGAAAAGCAATATGGAAAGATTTAATAATTCACAAAATATTCCTTTTTTTTTTTTTTTTACAAAATTTTAACATGTTAGATAAGAAAAAGAACTAAATATATAAATTGTAGTAAAGTATCCACATTCAATAACTTACATATTCTTCCTTATATCATTAAATAATGCAAGAAAACAATATATTACATACAAACTGTCATAAATGGCACAAAACTATCTCATTACATTAGATATTTATAGATAAAATCATTTTTAAAACTGACACATAAAGTAATTGCAAATATAATTTCAGTCATAAAAAAAGAGACCATACTTTTTTTATTTGAACTTATTATCTCACAAAAACTCATTGGTATAAACTTAATTTATGTCCTTTTTTACATGATTAAAATTCCTAATAATTTGAAAAGATTTTTTTTATCAAACCTACTTGATATATATAAATATATACATTATGAAGTAAAATATAAGCAATATTGAAATATTTCTTAAATTTTAAAAGAAATCTAGAATGATAAAATGGAATTTAAGATCATATATTGAGAACATTAGAATATTTATATCATAATAAAATATATTTTTAGCTTCTCATTATTCTTATTATTTTTCATAACATTGGATACATTTATTTTACATTATGTGTTAAATACAAAAACATACCTATGGCATCAATTTCATCCATGAAGATAACACAAGGCTGGTGATCTCGAGCGTAATTAAACATTTCTCGAATAAGTCGAGCACTCTCACCAATATATTTATCCACAATAGCACTGGACACAACCTGAAGCCAAGAAATGTTTTATAATTTAAGTCATTTAGATATAAAATTACCCAAATTCCATTCTCTGTTAATAAAGATAATTTACAACTAAATATTAAGATGTTAATATCTGCAAGTAATACAAAATAATTAAAGAATTCTAAAATTAAAAACATTTATTTTTGCATATATGAATACAAAAAGTATTGTAATTATCAAAACATTTGACTCAATATTCTCCTAATTTTAGACCTCAGTAAGTTTGAAAATCAATGATAAATTTTGGGGTAACTAAATGTTTTACCTCCCTCCCCCAAAACTAAAAACTATTTTCTTGGAATTATATCTCTCGAGGAACACAATGACTCAAAGATTGTTTCAGCTATATAGATGAAATTTTGGTATAAAATCTTCACATCAAATATATATATTTCTATCAAATTTTGAGTTAATTCCATTCAGACTAAGTTTATCTGTTCAGTCTGAATATAAATTAAATGACAACTACAAAATACAGGGGGCTAGATGGATAAAATTTGGTATGCACAGTGGCGGATTTGGAGTTTCAGTGGCCCGAGGCACAATTGAATTTGAGGTCCCCCTCTCCTCCAGTGAAATTTATAGTGTGCACTCTTTATATATATATTTTTCACTCTGTAAAGCTCTGCATCTTTTTTTTGTGTTAAAAAAAGGAGACGAGAATTAGGTACATAAAACTGAAGATTAAAATCAATTTTTCCATACTACTGGGCAGTATTTAAAAGGATGATAGAGTTTAGGGTGTGTTAAAATTGTTTTTAAAAAACGCGCTTTTTTGTACCATAGTTACGCAATATTTTTCAAAGATACATGTCTGAATCTTCATTATACACCAAATCATTTACTATAGAATGAAGCTAATTTTCACTTTTGCTATTAAAAGTTCGGTATTGTTTTTAAACGTTATCAAAGTTGCGAATTTTGATTAATTTACGTTTTTCCCACTTTCAGAACAGTCATTTTCTTACTATTTCCAACTAATTAAACCTTTCTCATAAACAAACAATGCCTTTTATTAAAAAACTGAGAAAACGGGTCGATTAATTTACACTTAATTTTGTTTCAAATTAAGTTTCTTAAAAAAATAAAAAGGAAAATAATAAAGAAAAGAAAAATACGTCAACTAATATTGATGCTATTATTTATTAAACATTAGAAATATATTGAACTATAATAATTACAGGAAACAATAAATGCATACAGTAAGACCCCGCTTAACGCTGTTTCGGTTTAGCTCTCTTTTATTTCAACCCGGAGATTCCACGAAATCGCTCCCAGCATACGGGGATTCCCCGAAATATTATGCAGCAATAGGTTTGAAATACATATCTGAAAGAGTGTACGTGTATTTCTTGTTTGGTGCGGTATTGTACAGACATATTTTTATTATTGGAAACATTTGTTGGCATTATTGTAAGTAGGTATTAATTTACACATTTAATACTATATTACGGTGTCAAATATTTTGATCTTTAGTTTTTTACTATGGATGATAATGAAAAAGGAAAGAAAGCAACCAGAAAAAGCATTTCACTCAAAACTAAAATGGAAGTCATTAGAAGTTTAGATTCTGGTGAACGTCAAACTCTAATTAGTGCTTCATTGAATTTGCCAACTTCAACAATAAGGACCATCATGAAGAATAAAGAAAAAATACTGTCATCGGCAACTGCAACTACGTCCAGCTCTGCAACTAGAATTACCCGTTCTAGAAATAATATCATAGAGGAAATGGAAAAACGACTGTCTATATGGATTGACGACGAAATTGACTGCAATATGCCATTAAGCCAATCTATCATAATGGAAAAAGCTAGAAGAATTTTTAATTTCATTCAGGCTGAGACAATTGACAAAAGCGAAACTTTCGTTGCTAGTCGAGGATGGTTTAATAGATTTAAACATCGAAATAACCTTCACAACATAAAGATTACAGGAGAAGCAGCAAGTGGTGATACAAAAGCGGCGGCTGAATTTCCAGCAATATTAAAAAAAATAATTGAAGAAGGAAACTATCCTCCAGAATTGGTTTTTAATGTTGATGAAACAGGCTTGTTTTGGAAAAGAATGCCAAAACGAACATTTCTATCCCGTGAAGAGAAACGGGCACCAGGATTTAAAGCTGCAAAAGATCGTTTAACCCTTCTACTAGGTGGTAACGCAAGCGGAGATTTTAAATTAAAACCATTACTAATTTACCATTCCAAAAACCCAAGAGCGATGAAAGGCATATGTAAATCAACTTTACCTGTAATTTGGGAGTCTAATAAAAAATCATGGATAACTGCGAAAATTTTCCAGGATTGGTTCACTGAACATTTCTGCCCGTATGTTAAACGTTATTGCGAAATTAAAAAACTTGAACAAAAAGCACTTTTGTTAATTGATAATGCTCCAAGCCACCCAACAAATTTATCAGACTTAACAACATGCATTCCAGTCGAAGTGGTTTTCTTGCCGCCTAACACAACTGCCTTAATTCAACCAATGGACCAAGGCGTTATATCAAATTTTAAGGCTTATTACTTGTGGCGAACCTTTAAGCAAATGTTTGAAAAAACAGACGGAGAAGAGAACCAGTCCATAAGAGAATTTTGGAAAAACTACAACATTATGGATGCTGTTGAAAACATAGGCCTTTCTTGGAATGAGGTGACAGAAACATCTTTGAAAGGAGTATGGAAGAATATTTGGCCAGATTTAAGTAAGAGTGATGACGTTGGACACTCTGTCGATGTGGATGAAATAATGGAAGAGATAGTGAAATTAATGATGCAAACCGGTTTTGAAGGGGTAAATGTGGAAGATGTCGAAGAAATAATTCAAGAAGCAACGGCTAGTCTTTCTAATGAGGATCTCAAGGAATTAACTGAACAAGAAGAAAACAAAAATGTTGACAGCAGTGATTCAGAAGAAGATTAAAAAGAACTTTCGATGGCGTTTCTAAAAAGGAGCTTGTCTACCATAACTGAAATAATGGATCAATTCATTGAAAATGATCCGAATTTTGACAGGATCTCAAAAGTAAGGCGTGGTGTTAGAGATGCTCTATCCGTTTATGAAGAACTTTAAAGAGAACAACGCAAAAGAAAAAGGCAAACAACATTAGATGCTTTTGTCACAAAAAGGCAGAACACTGAAAACGCGGAAGGCTAACTAAATACGACTGACTAAGAATTTTATTTGTTTTTTTAAGAATATTCTTTTTGTTATTTATATTTTGTTTTTGTTTTTGCAAGAAATAATAATGTAGTATTAATTTGGGCTTTAAGAAATAAATGTTTGGTTTTATTTTTTTTAAGAAAACATACTTTTTAAATTTAATACCTAACCAATTTCCTAGCCATCTTCCCCTAACCCCAATATTTACATGTAAAGATAGCCTCGTTTAGCTCTGTTTCGCATTACGCTCTACTTTGATGGAACGTATCCCCCGCGTTAAGCGGGGTCTTACTGTATTGTTATTTTAGAGCAAAATTTTGAGGCCCCTTAATTTATGTGGCTCGAGGCCCAAAGCGCGCGCCTCATGCGCCTGTTCGGAATCTGCCACTGGGTATGCACATTTAATATGTGTATTTTGTACAAATTTGCAACAAAATTCATCAAGAAATTGACCATCTATCAGTCTGTATTTTCATAAGCACATAAATGCAACAATTTAAAACAATGCAATTTTGGTATACTATTTTATGATTACAATCGAGTTCTGCCTAAAATATTGGTTTCAACTAATAAGAAAAAAAAAAAATCGTCTAAAATTTTTTTTGTGCAGTATTTCTCATCTACCAGGAATTAACAGGGGGGGGGGGGGAGAATTGCCAAGGATCACAGGATGGATTTACAGAATTATTAAAGTAACAAAAAAAATCAATACTTCACAACTATTGTTGAACAATGTTCTGCATTCAAGGACAATTTCATTGCCTTAACAGAAGTCCAGAATTTTGTGCATGGGGAAAAAATGACAATATTTTAAGAGACAATATTATTGAGACAATTGTGAGAAAGTTTTGGGGAGATTACTCCCACTGGTTGATAATTAAAACTTAAGTTCAAAACAGCAGCCAAAATCTATTGAACTAGAAAAAAATTATTTCACTCAAAAAAATCAATGTTGATTCTGCTCAAAATATTGACACTTTCCATTAGTTTAGCTGTAAAGAAAAATAAGGGATTTTTTATTTGCTGTTTTAAGACAAAGACATTTTAAAATAATAATAATAACTTGAACCTACTTTAAGAAAATTGGCTTCAATTTGACTTGCGACAGCTCTGGCCAATAAAGTTTTACCAGTTCCTGGTGGACCATACAACAAACAACCCTTAGGAGGAGTTATACCAACCCTTTGGAAGAGTTCTGGATTCAACAGAGGCAGTTCAATAACCTAGGAGCCAAAGACTTAAAAGAATTAAATGCTTAAAAATATGTAGAAACTTATTAATCAAAACCTGTATACATATAAAAGCAAAAAGTAGTAGTACATTTTAAAAAAACACACTTTCATATAGTTTTAGTATTGTCCTTTTGTTTGCCCCATAAAAGTATATTTTCTCAAATATAAATTATTACAAAAAATAATAAAATAAAACTCCTCAACAACAGCAAAAGAAAAAAAAACTATATTTCAGTATTATAATTTTGTTTGAATTTGACAATGAATTGATGATATTAAAGTTATTTCTACTAATGTATGACAAATTTATCTACTTCAAGAAGATAAATAAGAATCATTGTGCCAAGTAATTTTTTTAGCCATACATATTATAAAATAAAGTCTCCTGAAAGCATCTGAATGTTTGAACCATAAAAACTCAAGAAATAGTTAACGGATATTGGAGATATTTATATCGTTTTGTAGAGCATTTATTGGGGAAGGTTTTGGAAATTTAAAAGTCATATCAAAATGAAAAATAGGTCCTTTATAATGCGATTTTAACTCTGCACTTATTTGTGCATGCATGAAAACCTCAAACTGTGCATGTACAAATAATAAGAGCTGTGGTATACATATGCAATACATTTCTTAGTTTACATCTGATTTTAAATAGTGATTCAAAATTTGGTATGCCTCCCAAAAAAAGGAAATTCAATTTTGGATTGAAGATACAAGAAAACTTTCAGTTAGCGAATATCAAAGAAATAATGTACACACTTAGGGAAGGAGAGTCTTTTGATGTTCGGAATAACTGTTTTTCTTTAAATTGAAATGCAACAGAGTTTTGGAGCCAAAATGAATATCCTGAGGAGCGAAACAATCGCCTGTGTTTTGTCTACAGACATATAATATTTTTACCTTTTTAATAGCCTCAATATTTCTGAATGTGTGCTATAAAAAATTATTTGTTTGCTATTTTTGATAATTTTTAAATATTATAGGTTATAGGTTAGACTTAAGTTTAAAGCAGATTTTTCTTCTTCGATGCTATTCCACAGGCTACCCCATATGGAAAATGCTAGTATTAGCATAAAATGAAAATATTAATACAATTCTGAATATATTTGGGAAAAAACGATATTATTTTGAAGTTTATCTGTGTAATAATTATTTTATTAAAGTAATAAAATAATTATTACTTAAATAAAATACAACTGAATCAATTATTAAAAAATTTTAATAAGATCATTTATTTTGTAAGAGAGAAGGAAGTATAAATTTAACAATTTAAAAGCAATTAGACAATCTGCAAACTGAGATAATAATGGAAATTTACAACTTGCTAGGGAGTGAAATAGGATTTCAATGATGTTTTAAATTTTTTATTTGTGTCCCCTTTACCTCTCGTAGTTCACGAATTTGTTCACCAAGACCTCCAATCATGTTATAAGATATGTCACCTGGATCTTCATGAGACATATTGTATACAAGAGGATCAACTTCTCTTGGTAAATACCTATAATAAAAACAATAATGATTCAAAATTCCATGAATTAAAATGGATTTAAGGTTTTGTTCAGAGTATTTATTTGAAATGACTAAATATAAAGCAACATTTCAAAAGCAAAAAGCTTAAAATAATAATAATAGTAAACTATCAATTAAGAAGAAAAAGAGAATGTAAAGAAAAAATTAAATAAGGATTAATTTTATAAATTCTAAATAATTAAAAACAAAGTAAGACCATAAGAAATCTATTAAATTGCATAATGGCAAACATTAGTTGCTAAAAATTGAGAATATTGCTCTTATTTATTAAACTTTCTCAACAAATCTTGAAAAAAATATATGAATATGCATAGTAAGAATTTGAGGAAAATAACTGATAAAAAATGTATCTCATTTTATACATATTATTATAATTTCATCAATTTATTTTATTAAAAAATTATATTAAAATTATAATCTCACTATCAAATAATTTATTTAAAATTTAATCCTACTGGAATTTTAAAACTAACAATAGCTCAGCTAATCAATCAAATAATAAAAAATTTAACAACAGAACTAAATATTTAGATAACTTTATTATTTAGAACTAGCTGTCTAGAGCGACCAGCTGATTCACCAGCACTAAAATTTGCTAAAATTTCCAATATTTTATGGAATATGGTCTCCTAACAGGAATTTGAAGAAAATACTTTTACACAGCAAATTTTGATAAACATATTATTCATTCTAATATAGAAGCACAAATCTATTATGTTCATCCTAATATGTATCTTTATAAAAACTTCCATTAAAAATCCCATCTAAATTTTAACTTTAAACTGAAACTTAAGGATTAAATCTAAAACATTATTGTGGAAACCAAACATGTTTTTGAATATGAATTCAGTAAACAGATTCATTCAGCACTGAAGTCTCATATACATTACATAACATTTCTCTAATACAAAATTGAAAAGAATCATTGAATAAAAAAATTTCTGATCCAAAATAAAATTTGATTTTTAATTTTATTTTCAAAATGATTTAAATGAAATAATGTTTTGTTTAAGTCAATAAATGTACTTTTGAAAAATTATGAAGTCTAAATTTTATATAGATTTTTCTTCCTAAAAGAATCTTGCCAATGAAACCTTTTAATTTAATTGTTTTTAACTTTCTATCTTCTGTAATCACATGACTGAAATTTTGAATATCTTTATTTTTGGCACTCAACAAATTCTTAATTTTATGCTAATTAATCTTAACATTCAATGGGGCATCATCAATGGTCAATGGATGGAATAGTTGGAAATCATGCATTTTTATTTGACAGCAACATTCAAATTTTCATGCTCACTCTGTTTTAAATGCAGTAGTTTACTTTTCTTGTAACTTAGGATTTTAAGAACATTTTACTATATATCACTCAGAGGACTGAAAACCTGTATTAACATTGAAAAAAGGTTATTTATTAGAACTTTGTTGACTCAAAAACTATACAAAACAATATAAACTATTTATAAACAGTAAGAGTAATAAACTATTAATAATTAATTCCATTAGTAGACATGTTTCAGGGTGCATAGTGAGAATTTGTTAAGAATTAAGCACTCTTTAAGACCCTTAGCCAAAAAATGAAGTGTTTTTTTGTCATATGTATATAAAATTGCCTATTTTGTAAGTAAAACACATTTCTAATTTATAATAATGCATTATTTAATTGAATAATGTTTAGAATTAAATGCATATATTTTAAACTAATTTGAAATGTGTATCATTTTAATATTTAATTTGTTTCTTCACAGTGTAAAAGTGCATTTATTAAAAAAAAAAATTGAGTTCTAGCCAAAACATAAAAATGAGGGGAGAAAATTATCATCATCAAATAATTAAAATTTTGTAAGAATAACAATAAAAATTTGGGATCTATTTTAACATTCTTAAAATTAATGTTATTAGTAAATTTGGTTCAATACATAATTTCTGAAAATGTCAACATTGATATACGAGTAGAAGCATATGAATCATCAAAAATTTGACCGAAAAATTTGTACTTGATTCTCATATATGGAGAAATAAATAACTGACAAGTCTGAAATAGAAAGCATAAATTTCCTCGAATGCTAACTCACAATATTTAGAAATTTAGAACATTTTATTTATAGCCTTATAAAGTTAAAGCATTCCAGAATGGATAAAATCATAAGATTGACAAAATTGCCAAAACTTTGACTCATGTCCTAATTGCATTTTTGGAATAATTTTTTCCACTGGAAATAATAATGTTTAGAATTGTTTCTGAAATTTAGCAAAGGGCATTATTTTAGATTTCACTCCAATAAAACTCATTGTTACAAATTGGGTCAAATAATAATTTTCTTAAAAAATACAAAAATTTAATAAAATGCATTGCTTTAATCAAAACTGCCATCATTGAAAAGTCACTTAAATTTTTTTTAGAATGTTGTGAACCAAATTTAGCAATAAATAATAAATTTTAATGCTGTGGCAAAATATGTTTTAATTCTGTTTTTATTTTTTAATAGAACCTCTAATTACACTTTTAAAAATCTATTTTTATTAAGCTTCTAATATCCAAGAGGTAACTTTCTGCCAAATTAAGTCCTTAACTAGCATGGTTTGAATTTCATGTTACTCAATCACTCAAGATAGCCTCTTAATGTTTGGAGAAAGTTCATTGGAAAACAAAAGAAAGGGGGAGGGAGTCTGTAAGTCATAAAACGAGAAAATAAAAATCCAAAAACATTTATAAAATGACAGATGTTGCAAACCAAAAAATAAAAAATTTGGGAAAAAAAAGTTTTCATTTCTTTAAAAAGTACCAGATCTAACAAGATTTTTATATCATGTATGTATAAACTAAAATTTGTCATAATTGGTTCAAAGAATAAAATTTTTCAAATGGATGACAACACGAAAAAGAAAAAAAGAAAGAAAGAAATCATGATAACTGAAAACTTAGGACTTAAAGAAAGTTACAATTTTATCATACTAGGCTTTATGTAATTGAATACAGAAATGACAATTTATTACATAGATTGTTCACAAGATTGCATCAAAACAATAAATTTACCAGAAAAATGATTGAATATATAAAGGACTAAATAATCACAACTGTCAGTGTTTTTAGAGCATGTTTCATACATTTCTTTGGTGCACCATATTTGTCCCGCTATATTCTTATTTTCTGTTTGTCAGACTAATAAGCCTATTTTTCTTTCATACATAAAAAAGTTATATGTTTATATATCAGACATAACCAAAACAAAATCTTCATTTTTGAATTACACTGAAGTTGAACATTTTTTCAAGTCATAAGAAATATGAGTTAGTACATATTTTGCACTGCCCCTTTCGAATATAATCTCGGTATTTTAATAAGCAACTAATAATTGTTGGAGAGAGAAAAAGTCATTAAATATTATCTTAATACATACTGCACAGCTAAAAAAAGTTTTCTTTGTAATTCTCAAGAAAATTTTAAGGAACTGTTTACAAAATTAAGCACTTATAAAGTGCTTAAAAATGGTTTTCAAATTTGGACAATTTTCATGACACTATGCATTTATTATAAACAAGTTAGCTGTCAAGCCGAGATTAGAGTCAATATCCAGTAAATATTAAACCGCATTAACCTAAAACAACACAGATTAGTTAAATAATTACAAATATTTTAAAAGACATAAAAAATTGATTTAATTTTTTCAAGAAATATAATGTTTAATAAATATTTGTTTCAATTTTTTGCAGACAAGAGCAAAAAAATTATGCTTTTCTATATTTAGATTGCAGTGAGAATTAACAAAATCTTTTAACCTTGAGGCTGCAGAAATCTAAACTCATAAAAGTTACTTTGAATGTGGGCATTTAGTAAGGAAGGATTGAAGTTGCTTTCCCCTTCTTTTAAATGTGGTTGTTAAAAATATGCTCTTTGATTATGAATACTCTTAGAGGTTAATTCGTCATCTGTCCTCCCTGTTTTTAACAAGGTTGCTTTTTTTAGGTTTTATTGAATCTGACCCTGAGAAAAACTTTTTATCACAGTTTTTTCTTTCTTTTCTGAAATATTAGTTTACAAATTTTGTAAGAGAAATCAGTAAATTTTTTAATGATATTAAATAACTTGCAATAAGCAATAGTATATTTATTTAACACATTAAACAATTTTTCAATAAGATTTGTAATTAAATAAATTTCTGAAGCTGTAAATTTAATTCTTATAAAGCTCAAACACATTATTGTGAATTTCATTTTATTCTTCTTCTAACTCATTTATTTTGATAAAATGTAATGGTTTATATATCATGCATAAATAACCTAATTGTTTACTTTTTTTAAAAAAAATATTTTTTAATCCTTTGGTATTTTGTAAATTAAATGCAACTACCAATTAGCAGAGGATTGCCTGCTATTTTGTTGATTTGAATAATTTAATATTAATACATTCATCTTAAAAAATAAAATATAATTTTTATCCATAACATATTTCAGACAGTTTTTAAAATAAATTACAAATAATGTTTTCTTATTTTATAGTCAATTCTTACAATTTATAGCGATTTCTCTTCGAGAATTTCAATTGCTCATTGCAGTATAGTATTTTTGAACAATATATTCACTTTTGTAGACAATCAATAAATTATTTATAACAAAAAATTAGTTTTCTGCATAAAAATGTACTAATATGTAGGTAATCATCAAATTTAAGACGGTTAATTTAACCAAAGTAATATTAGATATGGTTTTATTTGAATTTGATACATAATACTTCATTGTGACATTACATTAAAAAGTTATTAAAAAAACTTCACAATTTTTTTTAATTAAATAATTAAAAAAGTTATTACAAAATCAGAATTCGTTAATAATTACAAGTTAGAATGCTTAAAATTAAATCTAGAATTCCTGCCTTTTTACACAGCCACTTTATTTTATTTTATTTCAGTACACATATTTATGAAAAAATTTAAGTATCTAATAACTTTTCAGTGAATTGAAAAGAAAGTATAAAAATTTTAATATTTCTCTTTTGACATTTGAATAAATAGAAAAACTAAAAAATCTTATTTTTTGATAGATTTTAAGAGCTTCTTTCAATAGCTAAAAATTAAAATCATAACTTTTAATGAAAGATTAATAACAAATAAATCAACCGTATTCATAAATCATGAAAAATAATGATGAAACCGACAATATTCGTAAAAATCAAATCCCATATGTATTTATGGCATGAATATATCGTTCAAGCATTAAAATTTGTGGTGAGAGGAAAGCATGAAGACAAAACAAGGTTTTGTTACATTTCTATATAAAATATAATGACAGGGCAAAAAAAATTTTCGAGTTTCAATTTATTTTTTACATCATTTAGGATGGATGAATGGCACTAATTACCTTCATTACACATTTCCACCAGAAATGAAACTTCAAGGGATTCTTGATTCAAATATTTATCATTTGAATCGATGACTAAATTTTAATAAGTTAAAAAATTAAGAATTTACAATGTTGAAAAATTAAGGAAAGAGGGAAAAGAATAACGTTTACATTTAAGTACTACTGAAAAATGAAATTATGCAAACTCATTCCATACCTCTTAAGAATGTTATTTAAATGTCACCAAAGCAGGGTTTAAAAAATTCACTAGTGCCAACAGTGATTATAACTGTGGCTGGATGAAATCTCCTGTCCCTAAGGGGTATGACACAAAAGGGAAGGGATTTTATGAGGCAATTATAGTTCGCCAGAAAGTTTAAGTGCCAAAACGAAATCCAAACTCATAGCTGGTACAGCAGTTGTATTGACTCGTAAGAAAAGTTTTTTTAAAAAAAAAAATATTCTGAAACAGCAGTTGCACTGTCCGTATGTTAGAAGTTAATCTCTTGACACAGAGTGGTACCATAATGAAACCACCAATTTCTAAAAATTATTTCTAAATGTACAGCAGCTCCTGATCACAACCAAAAGCTCTAAAATAATATTGCAACTGTAATAATTGCCTGTAGATCCAAATGTCTATTATTTACAATTAATACTCACACTTTATATATTGGTTCATAAACCTACAATTAAAATGGCTCATTATTAACAATTAATACTCACACTAGTCAATATTTATAATAAAGATGATGCGAGTGAGTAAAGATTGCAAATATACAAAAGCTTACACCAATGTACAATGTTAGGCTTGTTTACACATCAATAAAGAACAGAATTTTACCAAATACTTTAAATGTAGAAAAATATTTTAATATTTTTTTAACCAATTAACCCACAGAAATATTTTTCCACCTAATTCCAAACAAATGACATTTTTTTAAAAAAAATAACAAATACACTTCTGAATGCATTTTTGTATTGATTTTCAAATGTATTTAATAAATATAAAGTTAATATTCATCATAAAATCTCAATGCACTAAGGTGCAACCAATAATATGATTCAAAATTCTAATATTTAACACATTCGCTGCCACCAAAATTTATATATCCATCCTCAGAAGCCGAATTTAAAAAAAGTGTTTTAATGATTAAAAACGTTCCAAACATTTTAATAGTAAAGCCAGAAAAAAAGAAAAACCTTTTATTTTCGTGTTTAGTAAAAATAATGCTTCACTAACGTGCCACAAAAACCTCATCGTTCAACCTCCAAATCCGAATTTAAAACTAAAGCAGTTTACTTATCATACTCGATTGTCGCTCCAGAGCGTCACCGGCATGGGAGGTAGCGCCATGCTCACGCGCCAGCGGCAACGAATGTGTTAAAGAACTTAAAATGAATAATTAATATTTTTTTAAAAGGAGCAGAAGTGCTTGATTCAACTAAATCAGTAAAAATACCAAATTCTTTAGAAATATAATAAAACTTAACTATACCTCATAATGGTTAAAGTGGTCATATCAAGTGCTACCCGAGTACCAGATTTCAATTTGCTCTTGTCCAACTGCCTTCGACATCCGACAACATATCGAGGCCCATTTGTAGCTTTCACAATAACTATAAAGACAATACATGTACAAATACATTTAGCATTATTTACAAACCCTAAATTAAATAAAAAATAGAAGAAAAAACATAACAAATTTTTTCAAATTTTTTTACTATGATTTTTTTTTTATTGTAAGAAGATTTTAAATGATTTTTTATTTATTCAAAATTTAAATACATTAAAGTATAAGTTTATATATTGGTTCATTAACCTACAATTAAAATGGTCCATTATTTATAATTAATATGAAAAATTAAAAAGAATATATAATGACAGTAATGAAAATCTTTATTTTGAATGCACGAAACAATTAGGTAATCAAAATCAAGAAAAGTATATAATAATAATTCTCCATGATATTGTGAGTAAATAGAGTTTCAAATTTTTTACAGATATATATTCAGGAGAATATTAGTCTAGTAAAACAGTCTACTTTATGTAGTTTATATGTATCCTCTAAAATATTCAAAATGTGTTAATCTATAGTACAATACAGGTCAAATAATTTTAATTCAATTATTTAGAATAAATAAGAGTGTTGGAATTCCTGGCCTCACCATAACATGATATAACACTTTCGTGCAAGCGCATTGGTGACGTCAGGGGAAAATCCTATGATCCCACAGTAACAGCTGTGAGTTCAAGTTTCAGTTTTGTGTAGTTTTGATTGGATTCGGAGGAGGTATGCGATGTAAATGATTCGTACAACTAAAATGATATATGTAAATATCTGTAAATAATTATCTGTGCCTGTGTCCTCATCCAGAAAATTAAAAAAAAAAAAAAAGATGAAAATGGAAACCCTGGACTAATGCTTTTGATGTTGTGATCTAATTCATGTTGGAATACCTCGATTCTATCTGATTTAAATGTTCTCAGAACAACAAGGTAAGAGTAAATTTTCTCTTGCATTTAGATATTTGAATTTGGGCCTTAGAAATCCCAAAATCTAGTTATGCTCAATTTAAAGCAATAAGGCTTGTACACTAAGCAGGTTCATAAATCTTTACACAATTAAGTAAAATTATTTAATTATGCAATTATTTATTAACATTTCATAAATAAGATAATATAAAGAAATCATTCTAGCTCCTACAAAATCAAAGATTGTAAAACATAATTATCTACTATTTTAATTTTTCAATGCTGATATAATAAATAAACATGAATCAAGTAATAATAATAATTTTCAGTGCAATGTTGATTTGAATAAATTTTAGATAAATAAAACTTGGTAATCCCAAAATTTCATATTTAATTCTATATAGAGACCAAAACAATCTCCTTTTACATCCTGTTTACGAAAAAAATCTTGAAACAATAAAATTAAAATAGAATATTAATTATCTTCTTCACTCGCCATTAAAAAAGTGGTGATAGTGTTTGCAAGAAGCAATATTCCTGGGAAATTAGATATTTTGATTGGATTATATTAGGCAATATACCTACACTATTTGTAAATGTTAGCAAGCAAAAGAATATTTTGTCCAGGAACACATTCTCCATCCCATGTTGCCTCTTGTGCTGTTTTGTCATTTTAAATTCTGGAAATTTTAATAACTTTTGGTTTATAATAATTTCTTTACTATGCTTAGTTTATTAAATGGTAATTTTGTTTTTTATGTATCCACATATTTTCAATAAATTTTCAACTTAAGAACTCTTTAATACTTACAATAATATACTTTTCTCATTTTATAGTAATAAATAAATATAAGTAACTATGTTGGAAATAAATTTTTTCTAATTTAAATAAATTAAAAATTTCCTTAAATTTTAATAACATATTAAGTGCTTGCAGTAAGTTATCTATATTACTTGAAGGGGGGAGAGAAATGGGGGTTATAATGTAAATTTATTATATTCAAGCCTACATTTATTGCTTGCATTCAAAAAATTAAAAACAATTTTTTATACATATGAAAATTTTATTATATTTCATACTAATTTTCAAAACTAGTAAAGTAGTACAATAAACTAACAATTACAACAAATACATATGAACAACTTACATTTTTCTTCTGTTAACTGCTTCAAAACTTCTCCCACAATCTAAGAAAATGCAATAAGAGCAAAGAAAAAAAATCAATTAAGCAAATTCTATTTAAGATGAACATTTTTTTTAATTTAAAAAAATAATAATAATAAAATCAAATGTAAAGTTTGATTTCAATTTTAATTTCGATATTTTTTTGTAAACATCCTTCTTTTATCAGTGCACATTTTTAAAAAAATATGTGTAGAGATTTAATCAGTGGCTATTACCATTTCACTTCTATACTGAATGCACCTATATTTAAATTTACTTTTATTGTATTGTAATAGATGGCATCATGGGTTCTACTAATTCAAAGTGCTAAGTCACATATCATAGGTTAAATGAAGAAATGAGCTGTTGGTCTTCAAATGTGTTCTCTCGAGAGAGAGGAAGTTTCTCTCAAGAGAAAGTAGATGTAATGATGAGAGTTTAATAACTTACACTATGGCAGCAATTATTGTTGAAATGTGCAGACATCTTGTTAAGATTCGACCTTTTGTGCCATCTAAGTATTTAAACTTCTAATTTTAATGTAATTAACTTTTCCTGTTTAAATTGTAAATTTTGTTTATTGTAAATAATCAGTTTTTTTTTAATGTTACTTCCTTTCTTAACCACTTCCCATACAATGCCGTGTCTAACATGTGCATCAAATTACTGAATTTTTATTTTCAAGTCTGCAATTAAGCCACAGAATTAAGTATTTGAATACAAAAAAATCAATATGAAACGACTTAGTATCCCAAATGCTTCATATATTATTTAAAAAAAGCAAATTAACAATAAATTACCAAAATCGGATAAGTTATATAATTAGAAAGTTAAATAAATTTGTATGTGAAGTAGTTAATTAGTACCCTAGACACTGAGCCAAATGAGATTGAATGGACAATTTGTCCCATCCACTCCTATATTATATATAGATCATTATTTCAGAAAAAAAAAAAAACACTCTCTATTATTTCATTATGATAAAATATTTAATCCTCTATTTTTTTATTATAATTAAAAGTAAAGGAAGAAAGATTGCATTTAATATCAATATGAGTAAGAAATTGAAAATGAAGTACTGTTGAAATTTAAAGATAAATGAAACAGAGCTAAATTTTTAGATGCACTTTGATGTCACAAGACTTGACAACAACAGATTAATTAGATAAGTAAAAGAATTACAGATTAAGAAGAATTAATTTTTTACATAACTAATTAGGGGAGATAATTTACACAATAAATAAATAAATGTAAAGCTATTAAAAAACACTGGCCTAATATTTATCAGAATTTGGGAATTAAAAATTCTTCTGTTGAAGAAATAATGAATAATACAAATACTGTATCCGAGATGTATTTGAAATTAATCGCAAATAATATTTTCAGCAAATAACAAAACTAAAAGTGGCTAGTTAAACATAAAAATTATATTCTCAATATTTGTGTATAAAACTGAAGGAAAAAAATTGAACTGTTAGAAATAATTTATAGATAACCTTAAAAATATATTAAAATACTGTGACATCATGATAACTAATATTTAAATTTCATTTTAATTATAATAATAATAAAAAAATGGTCCGAAATACAATTGAAAATAATAAGTATACTTTATATATAACATACCTGCCCAACACTCTGTAAGGCTTTCAAATCATTTTCTGATTTTTCATACAATTTATTAAATTCTTTAAGTTGTTCTCTCACTGCAAAAAAGGCAAATATATAAAAAAGATAATTTAAAGAAACAAATTATAAGATTAAAAACAAAAATCCTCATCATATTAGTCATGTCACTACCATCAGGAACTGTTCCAGCGTCCGTAAAGGGATGTATTAATAAGCAAAAGGACTTTGTATTATTTTATGTAAAGAGTGGAACAGTAGCATGGTGGTGGAAGCCATGAGAAAATAGGGAAGTCCAAACACAAAGAGTGTGTGTATTATATATATATATATATATATATATATATATATATATATATATATATATATATATATATATATATATTCTTTTTTTATTTTATTTATTTATTTATTGTAATAGCTCCGAAACACTAAGCTATAATTAATAACATGAAACTTAATCTTTAATTGTAGATATTTCATATTTAATCATCTATATAAATCATCCATAATAAATTCTACCAAAAAATATGAAGTATTCCTGCCTATCGAACACAGTTATTACAATTGTCATTTTCTACAATATAAAATTCAGTCTTTTCATTTCAATTTTTCATAACTTTTTTTGCAATAACTGTACAGTAAAATTTTTTATTACACAATGGAAGAATTTGCACAGTACCGCTACGACTTGATGAATGTTAGTGATGAATTTACATCTCCAATAATAAAACTATAAAAAATAAAAACTTTTTATGTAGACAAAACTATTATTTTTATAATAATAGTTATGTCTGGTGAACAATAGAAAAAGAAGTTCCGATAAATAATAGAAAATGAAGAAACACTAAAAAAAAGAATAATGAGATAAAAATTTTGTAGAAAACAATACAATTCGAATTATATAAAAGTTACTGCCCCAACTAGCTCCCCTTGCCAACCTGTAAGTCATATTTCTTCAGTGATTGGATCGGAGAAAAAAAAATCTTTAAATACATCTGGAAAAAAAAAGGCAAAAAATATTTGCGTTAAATAAATAGCAAAATGACTTGTTTGTAATTTTTAATACAAGAAATTGTAATATTTGTATGTGTGTGTTGTGACTCATAAGTTAGTTGCTACATCCGGTAGGGGGACTATCCCCTCGATAGCTTTTATTTGTTTTTTATACTGCTGACTACTGTGAATCAGGAACATACTTCACTCATACAAAATATAATTTTTGCTATGATTAAACATAATCATTTGGATGTTAGAGAGGAAGATAAAAAAAAAATAAAAACCTCACAGAAATTCAATACATTTCTCTGGAAGTTGTTTCAAGAGAAGGGCTAAATCATCATTTCACAATGAGTTAAATAGATAAAAATTATTATTTCCACTGAAATAGATGGATGTCTAGTTGCAAAACTAAGATTCATAATAATAAAACTTTTTTACTATATTAAAAATTTCATTTTTTGACAATTTTTTATTGCCAAATGCAAATAATTCCCCGTTGTAACAAGCCATGCTTCAACAATATTTCTCTTAATTTAGAATGAATTGATTATGTTTCAATTTAATACAGAATCAATGTACAAATGCTATCAAAGAATATTGTTAAAAATGTTGAAACTACCTTTCTAGGCTTTAAGCATTGCAGAATTCAAAATAGAAAATATTCTGATATTTAAGGTAGACAGATTTCTCAAAATGAACTCTCACAAACCAAATCCAGCTATGCTTATCAAGAAATTTGATGCCATGTTACAGAGCCAAAATTAAATAAATATTTGTTACAGTATACTAAGACAATCCTTTTTTGACAGTTCTATCTCATTAAGAGGTAAGACAAGGAATTATGAGAGCTTGCCAAAATTCTTCATCATTTGACTTTGATTTCCACCCTATTAGATACTTTTTTGTTCATTTTTTTTTCTCATTTGTATCTGAGAATTGTTTTGTTTCTGAATATATTATTTTATTTTGATTCAGTCTGCAAGTAATGTGTTAGCCTTATTTTTAAATGTAAACATCCAATCCCTTAATCTCCCCCTTCACAAATTAACTCATCCTAAAAATTTGGAGAGTTTTTGAATTCAATGGCAAACAATATTAGATACACTTTTAAAACACAAAAAAGGCAAGAAAATTCCAGAGTTCATAAATGCTTTGGTTTTAATCATTTCTAACATAATTCCTTTTAAAATTAAAATGACATTGATGAAGAAGAGAATAAATGCCAAAACTTAGACCACTTTGTCAATGAATATTTTCAATCAAAATGGATCTCTAATAACTCTGGACCTTATAGAACTCATACTAGTAAGCAAACTTAAAAGAGTTACCATACCACTTATTGAGATAATTTTAAAGGGGGGGGGGTACCTCAAAAGGAAACAAATTTAATGGTTATAACAAATCGCTTTCCTAGTCAATTCCTTTGACAACTCAAACAAACAGTACTAAAAATTATTTGGTGTAGCAACTTTTGTATCTTCAGATGATAAAACTGACTTAAGTTCACCCCTGTCTTCCTTTGCTATCATGGTACAGTTAATCCACAGAACTTCAATAGACTTCATAATCAAAGCTAGAGAAAGCAAGTATTTTGAAAACAGATATTACTGTTATTCAAGAAACCTTGAACCTATCAGGTACTCTCCACATCAAAATTTGATACAGAACAGATGGGCAAAACTCTTCTTATAGATATCTCCTATTTAGTATTAATAAAGATTTTTTTATCATTATCAGTTCACTCCAACTCATGTTTACGTCAAACAAAGTGAATAATTATAAAAATCAGATCCTTTTTATAAACAATTATATTGTTAAGAAAGTGACCAGGTTTGCTTGTAGTGGGTGTATGGCATGAAGATAAGAAGCAAGCCTCAGCAGAAAACAACTAAGTTTATTTGACATGAAGACACTAACACAAAGATGACAAATATATACAGCCGAGACAAACGCAGAGCAGTACACTACAACAAATAGTAGCCCATAAGTAGAAATTGTCTATAGCACACAAAGTGGTCAGACAGAATCCAACATGTAAGGGGATCCTCGGAGCTTCATTCTACAGTCTCCCTAAATGGCTGAAATTGTCACTGTCACTTTGTTTTAGCTGCCGCCTACCAAACAAATGACTACAACACACACAAAATAATGTTGCTTCCGCAGTAGACAACACAACTCTGCACATAACAGTTCAGTACTCTCTTTCGCTATTCTCTTGAATACAAGTTACTTATCTTCTACTTCAACTTCTCTTCCCACTCAATTCAATTCACAGCAAATGTTGGTTGGGTTGATGCGGCGTCATCCATCTTTGCAATGACCGTCTTTGACAGGATCTGAAGGTGATCTAAAGGCCTGCTGCCTCTTTATATGCAATATTTGCAAGCTGAAAGCAGAAGTAAGGCTGCATATGTCAGGATTGATGGTTGATTTCTGGGAGTGAGGTGCAGGGGTATGCTGCTGTTTGACAGAATTTTTTAGTCTCTAGATATTTTACCATGTTGAGATAGCTGTAATTTTAATAGAAATTAATGCAATAAAATGGGACATGTGAATTAAGTTAAAGTAAAATGTTACAGTTTTCAGGAATTTACATTCGGAAAGTACTTGGGTATATTTACTATTGCCTTATCATTTTCATCCATGCTTTCAAAAGAAGTTCGATGCTAATTTTTAATAAATTATTTGAATGGAGGAGAATGTTGGTATTATGCAAATAGCATTTTATATTACAGAAATTTCTGATCAGGTTATTTTGTTGTCTTTCAATTAAGATTTGTCTAGACGGCATAACTCCACATCGGGCAGGCATAAGTTAATACTGGTCACAAATAGGTAATGTAAATAAGTATTTTATTTTGCCTACTTATTTTGGAGTTTTGAGAGATTATTTGGAATAATTTACCGGTTAGATCTTGTAACTTCTTGGCTATGTAAATGAAATGGGATTTCCAAGATAATTTTTTATCAAGAATTGTGCCTATATATTTACATTCTTACAACCACAGAATAATACAGTTTTAAATTTTAACAGGAGGAAAATTCCTTTAACCGTTAGATTTCGAGAAAATTATTGCTTGTTCTACAAGCATTTATTTCTATTTTCCATTTAATAAATAAAGAGAGTTAAGAGATATCAAAAGATATAAGGAGTCTATGATGATGAAATTTGGATTTTTATTTCTAGATAGTATTACAGTGTTGTCAGCATATATACACAACAAGTTAAACTTCTTGAGAATGTCATTAATAAATAAATAAAATAAAATTGGTCCTAGTTTAGATTCTTGGATAGATTTAACATCCAATAATACATTATTAATTCTGATTTTGAAGGATCTATCATTAAGGTAAGAAATTAGAATTTTGATTAGGTGTGGGGGAATGTCATAATTAATGAGTTTGTAAATAAAACCATATTGCCAAAAGCTTTCTGAATGTCAAAGAAAACCGCAGTTTTTTTGTTTACATTCGAATCTTTCTTCAATATATTCGACTGTTCTTAATAATTAATGTGTGGTGGATAAATTTTGAGGAAGCCAAATTGCTCCAGGGTGAGAATATTTTTATCATCTACATAAGTATTTAATCTATTGAGAACAATTTGTTCAGCAATGTTACTAACAGATGGAAGTAGAGATATGGGTCTATAGCTACTTGGATCAGAAGGATCTTCTCCAGGTTTTAAAATTGGAATGATTGAAATTATTTTCCATAATAAAGGATAATGATCCATCTTTAGGATGTTAAGGATAATATTAAATGAAAATGGTAAATAATTTTCCGGAAGGGATTTAATTATTTTATTGTTAATGCTGTCAAGACCAAGGGCTTTTTTAACATTTAGTTTTTCAATGTGATCCTTAATTTCATCAATTGTAGGAGGAGGAATATCTGTAAATTTTTCTGGTTATGAGTCTCAAAAGCTTTGACTATATTATTTACAGTATGATCTGTGATATCATCTTTCAAGATATTAAGTTGGAAGTCTTTTTTAAGGATTTTCATCTTGCAGTTTACTTTCTCTTTATCAGTTATTGCAACATTAGCTGGGTCATTAAGGGCCAGAATTTTTTGCTTTTTACTTTTAAAAGTTTTAACCAAATTCCAGAATAAACTTCTGTGTTAATATTAAATAGCATGTTTATAAATTTATTGGTTTGGATATTGTTTAGTTTTTTAATTTACTTGTTAAGTTGATTCAGGAATCCTTGAAGACTGATTCAACTCATAGCCTATGGGTTAGATTGATGAGCTTATCCTTGGTAATGATAGTTTACAAGGACATTACAATCAATAAGTTGTTGTGGTCATCGTAAAGCGTTGAGGGTGACTGGTCTTTGTGAAAACCGAAGTATGTGTAGCGTTAGCCCTATAAGCCAGATAACCTCTACGATACCGAAGTCGACTTTTGGCATAGTGGCTATGTTACTCGGCTACTGAACCTAGCGCCACAGGTTCGTATTGCGACCTTCAATCGCTACACATGAATATGATGATCTGGTAAAGTTGAGGGACTGGAGGAGTAGGGGAGATGGCGAACAATCAGAATGATCCATCTTCTGGGTTAGTAGATGGTGAGGTACATCAGCCGATGTATCCTAGAGAAGAGGAATCTACTCTTTAGAGCTGGATAAACTACTGTTTGTTGTCGTTCAATCAAGGTGCAGGGATATTGCAGTGGGTGTGGAGACTGGAAACTTAATTCAATGAGAGAATTCAGTATGATAAGTCTTCAGGGTCTCTTTTTTTTTTTCTAGCTAACCTGGCTCTTTAATAAGCCTGAGGAATTTTAAAGAATGGCTTTGATTTTCTTAAGGATTTCTATTACTTCTTTCATATCTTTTAGCTTTTGAGGTATGAGGACTTCCAAAGTTGGTATATTTTTGTATTCCAGCTGAGGGTGTTTATATTGGGTGTTACTTAGATTCTTAGTTTCGGGATCAGGAAACTGTCTTCTGAGATCTTTGTTATTTCTGCTTAGGTGGGGTCGCCTGCTCTGTAGGTTAGCTTTGGCTATTTTCTGCAGCCTTTCCAAGCAGCAAATTGTCCTGTTTCATGGCAGTTGCAGACAAGATCCAGTATGTTTTTCTTAATCTGACATTTTCTAGTTTGGTGTACGCCTCCACCAAGACACTTCAAACAGAGATGCAATCTATTATTGCTAGACTTTATAATGTGTTCACCATATCCACTCACATAACAAAATTGATAATCTAAAACATTATTTTAGAGATCCTTTCATTTTACAGATATATAATATTGAAGCAAGGGGAAAAAAGATTTTTATTTGTCTGTGAAGGCATTGTGATAAGATGGAGAAATCTTCACATGGAAATGATGAATCAGATCCACAAAATTCAAAACTTAGAAACAAAATGCAACAACGAGAAAATCAACACTATAAAATAATATATGTAAAAGATTTGGGCAGTGGTGATGCATTGGAATGCTTGGATCAAATCTCATGGAACAAAACATATTTCTTCACATTGTAAAGATATCAAGATCAAACTGATGTTGGAGAATGGCCATATACACAGCAGCTAAGCTATATATGCACAAAAAAAATATCTAACAATACATCTTAAAACTCTATTGAGGGACAAAATATTTGACACAGTAAGATAACCAAAACGAACTTCTGAATTATCAGATTAATTCTCGCTAGAGACAATCTTCAATAAGATGCACTTAAAATAATTATTTTGGAAAGTTTCATTAACATCTCTGTTTAGCCAATGCCTTTGTTAAAAATTCGAAGTTCTCCTACTTTAAAAGATATCCATTTAACTTCAAGAAAAGATTTACGAATGAACAAAGAATTCCTCATCAGAAAACTTTTGCAGTCCTTCCCCCTCCCAGAAAACAACCAGATCTCTATAACCTGACAGAATAACAAATCAAATCAATCATCTAAGGCATCTTTCACACTATCCTTAGAAAATTCTTCAATATTACTAACAATATCTGGTAGTCAGGTAACATCTCTTTTTTTTATGGAAATGTTAAATCCTTATATCTATTTTAAAGCTGTGGAAGAAAGTTTCAAAATTTAAGTTAAACAGATTTATATTTTACACTTCAAAATCAAGCAAAACAACAGGAAGATTATGTCACTGATTGATATATATTTTAAAGAGAAATCTTCACTTTCTTTAATCCTTTGCACTTAGAAAATTTATTCATTAAATTTTTCACCTAATACAAGGGTTTAAGTTTCCTCGTAAAATTAATTTACATCTTTTTATCATTTTGTATTTTTAACAATCAAAATAGAAAAGTAAATAAATATTTTTTTAAAGTACTGTATACATCTGAGAGCAAACAGTTAATTTATACTAGAGAAGAAAAATTATCTTTGTACATTTATGAACCTGATCATTGTAACCTATAAAAGATGTCTTTAATAAAACTGTTTCGGAATCATTTCTCATATGCCAACAATGTGTAAATAACAGATTCTAATGACTGTTTCCTGATAGTTTTCAGTATATTTAATGAACATGAATAAAACTTAATATCAATGAGTTTAGGCACCCTCAAGTAGTGGTCCAAACTAGCAACTTCAAAAAAACAAAAGCTCATATGCTATCCTCTATTCTCTGCAAAGCATTAATTTATTTTAAATTTTATAAACCGATGGATCATTAGCAAAATTTGAATTTTCATGTATAGGGCAGTAAAAATATTCAACAAATTTTTAAGCATTCTAAAAAAAAAACAATGGAAGAGAATTTTTAAATAACAACCACAAATAATTTGAAAAACAAGATTGAATAAGAATATTGTAATGCCAGCATCTTAAATTTCATTTTTTAAAAATTTTATGGAAAAGGTATCTAAAAGACAAAAATTTCACAAAATTCAATAAATTAGGAGCAGCTCCCGTATGCAGCCTATTGGCGCCATTTTTTTCGCCAAGAAGTCGCCAATGATGGGTGTTTATGATGTTATTCTTAACCGGGATTTTTGAGGCCATGTTAGGCTTAGTCATAGGAGTGACAAAATACACAAGACTGGCGGAATGGCGCTCTTCCCCCCACCATTAAAATATTAGGATAAAGCTCCAAAGGAAATTATTTATTAACACGGGGGGGGGGGGCACGTGACCCCTCCCCTTCATGTTTTTTTTTTTTAATTTAGGATAAACATCCAAATAAAATTATTTCTATATTAAGATAAGGCCAAGAGAGTAACAATTAAATTGAACAACCATAGATACGAACAGTAATATATTTTTATTTTAAAATCATTTTATAAAAGTCAATAGCTGCATACGTGAGCTGCTGCTTATAAAAAAACATAAATGTAGATTCATTAGTACTTTTGTCATTTTATTGTGTTTTTTTAATTCGGCTTTGCACAAAAAATTTTCTTACTGAATAGCCATTATTTATCAGAGACTTTAATGGAGTACTCCTCCCCAGGAATGTCTCTGATAATTTCTAAGAATTTGTTAAAAACATTAATTTTTTTTATCTCTACATGATCTTTCAAAGAGAAACATTACCAAGTAAAACTGGAAGTCGCCTTGACGATTATACACTGGTAATGTATTTTTAACAATATTCCATAGGCTTTCCACGGTGTTTGTATGGACAGCCGGAATGCCATTAAATAAATCTGCCGGCTGAACAAAATGCAGACTGTGGTTAACCTTTAAATGTTCATAGCCTTCTTTGCCTAAACTGTCGTATGCCTTCCAGTAATCACTATAAATGACCGTACCCGGTTCTATCCACTCTTTTATACAAGCAACTAACATTTTAGCTGTCCTATTGTGGACAGCAACAAGAAACGTATGACCAGACCCTCTTTCTGTGCCACCAAAAACCCACTGTCCCTCAACTCTATGACCTCTGTTATATTTTCTCTTACCGAATTTTGATTCGTCCACTTCCACAATTTTACCCACACTTCCAGTCTTTTCAGAATTCTCCTCGACATATTCTAAAATCCGTTCATTAATAAACTGCCTCCCAGACTTGGCAACTTAAAAATTAAAAAAGTTTCTTATAAAAATTTTATTTTACCCATTTACATCATATTCTATTATTTATCCTACATTCTCCCTCCTTGGTATTTTCCTAATGATATCAAGTTGTGAAGCTTGACTTACAAAATATTGCATTAGAAAACAGCAATAATTTATATCAAATATTAAAATTTACTGATGAACAATCTGAATTACCTTCTCCCTATTGAAATTCTTTTACTTTAATTAACATCAATGATTTTTTTTTCATAGAACATTCATTATAATATTTGTACAGTACAAAAAAAGTGAAGGAAACAGATATGTCTGCATAAGATTTCATTTCTAAATGTCCATCAGCAGCATACCTGAAATAAATTATTATAGTGTACATTATCACAACTATTTCTTAATTTGCCATCCAGTGGACTTTCATTTATCGATTTTGGTGTTCTATTTCATAGATTTGAATGAAAGAAATCTTCATATACATTTGTCTGCACATTATAATATATGCAGACAGTATATAAAGAAATCTTCATAAACAGTTGTCGTCATTTACGAGTTTAACTGCTTTTTTTTTTTCTTAATAAGGCACATTACGAATATGATTAATACATTTAAACTATACTTCTATAACTCTCAATACTTTTAAAACGAAAATCAATTCACAGGATTTTATAGTTTTTAAAAAAATTATTATTTTGGTATGAATGTTACTTAATAAATTTATTTAATTATTTTTAAACACTAAACAATGGATGATTCAGCAAATCATTAGAGCTACTAAAAAAAAACAGACATCAAAAGTTATCCTTACTTTCTTTCAATCGTCCTTCGATTTCTTTATGTTCCAAAATCTTTTTCCTATATTCTTGAAGCGCTTTTTCTCTTGGATTTTCTGGCTGAACAGGACTCGGAGTTACCGCTACGGCTGCCATTTTTGTTTTCGTTTTTGCTTATGTCACTTCTAAACAAAAAGTTGTTCTTCTAAATTGTGGCCAGATTTGATAGTTAAATTCTCTTCGACTGAAATTTAGTCCCAGTAGGAAGTCAAATTTTTGGCATACTTCCAAAAGTGATTCGTGTAACATATGACGTCAACATCACGTGTAATTATTTGGTTTTTGTGTTCCATTCATTTTTGAGTGTTCCATTTCATTAGTATTTTTCAAAAACACCGCCATAGCCATTTGTCAAAATGTACCTTTTGGATGAAAAAAATCTATGGAAAAGTAAAGAATAAAAGGGTAACAATCGAATTAAAAAGCAATATTAATTAATTACCCCATTGAAAATACTAATTGAAATTTTAATATTATAAATAAAATTACTTTACTACAAAAGTTTGGTGGAAATAATTCAAAATATTAAATTGAAAAAAATATATCAAAAGTTTTTCATAATTATTTGGCTAGAGTAACATTCAACTCCAATGCTTTCACCAACGTTATCGGCAGACATCCCGAGATGCGCAGAACGGTTGAAAATTGAACAGAATCGGTTTGTTTGGTACCTGACACGTGACTCATGAATTGACCCCATTATGTAAATAGTTTCACCTTATTAAACAATTTTGTATTTTTCAGAATGGCTCTCTTCAATTTAATTTTATAATAACTTGCATTAATATCAATTCATACGTTCTATGTGACTTCATTTTGGCGCAAAAAGAACGATCACAGTCTAGATGAGTATAGGGATGACGAATATTTTAGAAACGGTTATTACGTAAGCAATATCATAAAGTCACAGATTTCAGTGACCAATACTTTTCAAAAATGGGTGTGATTCAAATCACTGACACGTTCTTATTGGTTAATATTTCGATTTCAGGTCTTGGATTACGATAGAAGTAACAATCGATACGATCTGTCCAATGGTCGCTCTCGAAGCAGATGTCAATCATGCATTTGAAAAGTCCCTTACCCACTGATGCGCTTTCCAGGAACAGACCCCCCCCACACACACACACAAATAGTTGGGGCAGGTGGCCGGTGATGGGACTTTTGATCACACGCAGTGAGCTTCCTATTTCAAAAAGAGTCAATTCTCCCCATCGCTGGAAGCTATACGCGGCTTGACTAATCTTACGAAAACTAGATTTCTTCCGCATTCATCTTCACAGAAAAATACTAACTTGTGTTTTTCAACAAGTTTCGGCCGATATTCAATGCTTCAAACAAAATTAGCAAAGATTTATATCTATTCTTAACTGGATATAAATACTATAATTACTAAATATCTACGATTGAAGCGATTTAATAAGTTCATAATTAAATTTTCTGTGCCTGGTTAGCATGAGAATTCTGCTGCTCTGAAGGATTTTCCAGTTTTTAAAGTCAGAATTATGGCTTATTAAGCTGTTTTAAAGATTAAAGGACCATTTTAAATTAATTGCCAATGATAAATTTTTCTTCATTGATTTATAAAAACATTTTGGGAAAGATGCACAAAAACTCATGCAAATTTAAATACTTTTTTTAAATTTTATAACAGAGAATGTAAAGGCTTGCATCACGTATATATCAATAAATTTGTTTAGATATCATCAATATTATGGCTGGCAATATGATAAAAAAAATGCTTCGTTTGTTAACATTTCGTGGATTTCAGAATTCATCGGGAAATAATTTATAATGTTCCCATTTAAGATATTCTTTTACTCTTTTTGCTTCAATTGATTTTCTTTAAAATATTTTTTATTGGAATGAACTTAAATAAATTAATAATTAAAATAATATTTCTTCTGCCTTTTTTCTTTCTTTCTTCTTCAAGGTGTTTTAAGTGTATATAAAAGAGAATTGATATCATTAGACTCAAAAATTTAATCTCTTGTATTTTCAAAAACGCCATTTCAAGAAAATATCTGTAATGTATACTGAGTCTTATTCAATCTAAACGTAAAATTTTAACCCCTTGACATACGAATTTGTTTTACTTAAATTGTTATTTTAATTAGATGATGCATACTATCTTAAATATATATTGTTATCTTCATTCATATAATAATATAACGAGCATTTGAGATGTTGAAGCCTTTCCAGATGATTTTTTTCATTTTTAAATGCTTAATCGTGTTCACTTAGTTGCAGGCTTAAAACTGAAATAATTCGATGCGCGTGTTAGACATGTCAATGTTTACGAAGGGGTTAAAAACTCGTATGGAAATTTCTGAAAGTAAAAGATGATAAATTGTTGAATGCAACCTGCCTTTCGATTATAAGTCATGCATTCTCTATATTCTATTGTCTAGATATTATTTTTAGTAAAATTATATTTTATGTTTTCAGATAAAGTTTTAATAAAAGAAATGGATAAAAACTATTTTTTTAAAACCATAAATTTCCTTAATTGTAAAATATTGATTATAAAAACTAAAATACCTTCAAATTTACATTCTTATACATTCAAATAAATTCTGCATATTTAAGAAATCCCTATTGTAACATTTTTAGCCGTGTTTCACAGAAAGCGTTTTAAAAAATCGGTTTTGCGTAGGAAGGATATAGATAAATGCGTGTTTGTGTCTCTCAAAAAATATATACTTTTAGGAATTAAAAAGTAATATTTTGAGGAAATGGAATGGCTTGAAATGTTAAATTTTAAACTTATAGCCGATAAAAATGCCTTAAAAATATTTTATAATGAAAATAAAATTTAAAATGTAGTGATTTAAATGAGCCAATTTCTACCGATTTTAAAAAAAACTGTATACCTTAACATAATTACTGAGCCAAATATCAAATTTGCTGAATATTCTTTAACGATAATTGCGTTTCTAAATAAGAGAGAAGAGGGGGAATTCGCTTGAAGTTTACAAATATCTTCTCAACTCGAAATTAATAATAATTGACATTACTACTCTAAAAAAAAGGAAGGTAATCGATTTTGTTGGGTCACAAGTAATAACTATTTCATTCTGAGAATTTGTTATTGATTAAGAGCATAAATAAAAAATTAAGAGATTTAGCGCAAAAATTGCAAAGCTTTCTTAAGTATTAAACAAACATATATATACATCAATCAAAATTACTAATTTAAATACGTCATGCCTTTTGTTCTGGCACTCATGTATGTATGTGTAATTCTCAGCTGTCTTATGAGTACAAACATTTCCACACTAAATTATTATTCGCAAAAGAAATTGTTTTGAAGAAAGACTGAAATTAATTTTTAAATTAAATACACTTCATTTTTGGAGAACTGATGCTTTCTTAAATGATATAGACGAAAATATAAAAAATTTAAATCAATTTTCTTTAAAACATGTCAGTTTTTTCTATAAGAATTAAGATTTAAAATGTGAAGGCATTAGAAAAGTATTATTTAAAATGAAAATTCATTCAGATACTTTTCCATTTGTTTTTCAAAGTGTGTTAAATATGAATCAAAGCAATGTTCAAAATTCCTATTGTTTAAAGTTGGTGCGTGGGTAAAAGGTTTACTGAAAATTAGTATATGTTTTGTGCTTGGGAGGTCTGTCTTTCATTCGCCCTCTTCGTGGGTTCACATCTCATTTTACCTCCTTTTAGGACTCCATTTCCGGGAAAAACTATCTGAAGAAAAAGATCAATATCTTTCTTTTAAATAGGCAATTACCGAACACATGCGGAGAATTGAATAGGTTTTTTTCTCTATGACTCATTCTGATATTTCCAGTTTTATTTTGTTTTCGGCTTATTTCATCTTTAACTCTCTCGATGCCAGCCGGGCGTTTTGGAAATTTACCCCCAAACCTCCAAGTCAGTCGGTTTGGGGCGTTTGTTTGCGTTTTAGGGGAGATGGCTTTTAAAAGCGGCTGATGTGTTACGCACTGCAGGAGATTCGTTTTATCTCTGGCGAGCGCGGCTTTTTCACAGATGAATCCCCTGTGCCTTAAGGCGGTAGAGGTGGGGAGGGACTCACAAAATAAGTTGTTTGCACAATGTTGTGTTTTGAAAGGGCTTTAAGTTTCTATTTCAACGTGTTGCTATCTCAAAATTGGTAAGATTTTATGGCTACTTATAAAGAAGTTTTCCACAGAGATGTTCCCTGTTAACGATGAATGATATGTAAGCATTCCGAAACGTAATTTTTTCCCTTCGGATAAACATTATAAGCTCGTTTTAAATATTAATACTACTATAAAGGTATAAAGAAAAACTATTGCATTTACTTTGTGACCTATTTACATAGTAACTTTCTCAGAAAACGAGTAGAGACTCTTGTTACTGTGGAGGACAATCGTTTCATATTTCTAGCTACTAAATCTATCATGAAACGGTCGTCAGAAGTTTAAATGCCGGGGACAAACGAAATCTTTCAAACAGCATACCCCCCTCAAAAAAAATAATTAGATTTTACTTTCCCCGTCCTTAAAGTGAGATAAGCTTTAGAAATGGTGCGTTCCTTGCCCGAATGTCATTCTGCAAATTTTTCTTCAGTTGTGAATTTCTACTCTTTATTATACAAATTGTGAATCGTTTTTTATCAGAGTAATTTTTTACTAAAACAATTTTACCATTTTAAATTAAAACAATTCTACCTGCTACTGATGAAGTGGCAGTGATCTGTTAAACGAAGATGATGGTTGCCCAAAAAATAATGTTTAGCTGTTTTGATGTTTTACATTTTCTTGAATTTCATTTATTTTTCTTGATTCATTGTAAAATGAAGTTTTAAAACTATCACATCTATTTCCTGCTTTATTTTGATGTAACAAAAAATTAAGCAGTAGCATATGTCATTTTATCTACTATTGACAAACGATTGTTTGAATGACATTTTAAGTTTTATGAAAAATAAGGAATTTTTTTTGTAGATATTTGTTCTAACTTTTATTTCAATGATTGAAAAGTGATTTATTAAAATTTGTGCGTGATACACTCATGCGTAAATTTATGGAAACTTAATATGGAACGTTTTTTCTAAAATTCATTTTATTTCATTGTAATTAGATCTTGTCTTAACAATACTAAAGAAAAAGTAAATAACATTTTAAAATCCGAAATTATGCTTGAAAAATTTATCATGACGGTTTATACCAAAAGAAGTAATATTTATGACAAACTAAAGTAAAATGCTCAGACTAGAAACTGAAGGAATGTGTTTGCGATATATATTTTACTGAGTAATTTTTTCCCCTAAATTTATTGAGCAATTTTTAATATCAGTATTAAATAATGTTTAAAAAATGTTATTTGGTTTATCGAATTGCTTTTATAGATAAGATAGAAATATTTTTAAATATATATTTATCTCACACTCCTTTTCGATTATTTAAGCAGAAACAAGAATGTATAAGCTTTCGGAAACAAAACATGAAAACATTTTTAAAAATTTAATTGAAGGTAAAGACTTTTTGTATTACTGTTCAAAATTCAAAATAATGTTTTATATTCAAAAATTCAATGAGAGTAACAATATATATTAAATAAAGTTGATACTGACGGCAAAAAGTAAAAGAATTCTCAACTGAATGTTAAAAGAACAAATTTTAGAAGTGTCTTCCAAAAGGCGCTTGTTTTCACATTTTTTTAAAAAAAATTCAAGGTATGCTTTCATTTTAATATTAAATAAAGATTTAAAACATTATCTCGTCTGTCACTAAGTTGAATTGACATCTGTACCATGTAAAAAATATTCTAATTGCATTCATTTATACAATATACACGTCGCATACTATTATAATGTAAAAGAAATTGCCTTCTAATATCTATATTATTATTTAGCTTTGACAATACAATATTGTATTAATATTTTAAAAGTATATCGGGGAAAATTAAAAAAAAATTATAATGTTTTTGAAATTGGCATTAATGCCAGTTTTTATTTCAATGGTTTGAAATCTAATATAAATTTTCTAAAAACTATTTTCGAAATTATATTGTAAAAAAAAATTGTCAAATATTTGGCGATGAAAAAAATACCCCATAAAGTCGATGAATGAAACGTTTCACGCTAAAAAGCATCAACACATTAGAACACTTCGACCGGTTGAAAATGCAACTCCTCGGAAAACCGCAAAGCAATAGCTCAAAAGGGAACTGTGACAGATTTATTACTTCGGACCCCAGGAAGTAACTGCCCCTCAGCTTGGAAGAGCCCATGTCGTCCAGAGACACCCGAGAAAGTCTGGATGTTAAAGGGAGTGCTTTTTGAAAAGGGCTTGGAGGTTAAAGAATTAAAAGCTGTAGTTTTAAATAAAAAAATTGTTATGAAACTAATTTTATTTTATTATTTACTAAATTTGAAATTGATAATTTTTAAGAATCTCTTTTTTAAACCGCTGGTGAATATATTTGATTCATTAATCTTCATTGTATTATTGTAAATTTTAATTCAAAATGTTCTCAAAACATAATTTATCTGACTTAATGTGAAAAAAAAATAAATGAAGTTAAAATACGAAGTCGCTGGAGACTATGCGATTTTATTCAAAAAAGAAAGCTCATAAAATATTCTGAAAATCGTTTCAAATGACATTTGGATGGGCACTAGGGATTTTTTAACTGATTTAAAATTTTATTCCAGGCAATGATATTGATTATTAAACTTGTCGCTTATTGTATAATTCCATTTGTTATAATTTGAATTTTAATACAGTTCTACATCTTATAAGTCTTGCTTAGTTATTATTTTATTGTAAAATCAAATTATTTTCTTCTTTATTTTTATGAACACAAAAGAATATATGCATTCCCTTACGACAATGCATTAGGAAATTTAACCCATAGAAAAATTGTAAAAATGTTAAACGTACAAGCCCTTCTACGGTAAACTTGCAGAATAGTGTAGTATAATAAGACTATTAATAAAAAAAACTTTTAAATAACTTTTAATAAAAAACTTTTAATAAAAAAACTTTTTAATAAAAAACTTTTAAAACGTCATTTTTCTGGAGGTTACGAGAAACAAACTTAGTATTCACAATATTTTACTAAGAAGAAATGTGATATTTTAATGGCAAAGTAAAAAATTAAGATTTTAATTCATTAAGGGTTATAAAATATTTTAACAATACTATTTTTTCGATACTAGGAAATCAAACCAGTTTTAGTAATTCTTAAAAATACACATACCCAAGTAGAACAAGAAATAAATTCCTTCCCCCCAAAAATTATGCAAATATATACATTTTTTGTTTTGTTTCAGGAAATAAATAATTCTCCCTAATTTTGAGAAATAATTTTACCATTATATGAAGTAAAAAATGTTTTAATAAGTTTAAATTTTTTTCAAAAAGTTCAAAAGATCGGACACGTTTAATTTATAACAGCTAGAACCTCATCAAAGTAAAAATTATAAATATATTTTTAAGCAAGTTTTATGCAGTGTTATGCATAACAATTGAAAAACGATTTCCAATTCAAAGAATTACTACGTTTTGAAATTATAAGGTAATTTTAAAGAAAAGACGAAAAAAAAAAGATATATTCTGACAAAGCGAAAATACGACGCGATAAGCAGCAGTGACGCTGTTTCCAGGTGGCTAGAATTAATTTTTATCTATTGTCCAGAAAGGGAAAACAATATCTTTACCAAATTTGTCACACTTAAAAGTTGTTAACAATGTAGCAAATATTAAACAATGCAGGAAATGGAGAAATTTAATTATAAAAGAATCTTCTTTCAGAGCAATGGATTAATATATTGCGTCCTCCATTCTTTAAAATTATATTTAAAGCATGCATTTTAGAAAAAAAAAAGTTTAAATATTTTTTTCAGAATTCAAAAACCCGATGAAAATGAATATAAATATAAAATGAATGTGCATGAACATAATATTAAAATGAATGATAAAATGAATATAGTTATGCTTTGAATAATCCATTCACTAATGATTATTTCTAATTCTATACAATAAAGGAATGATTTCTTTTACAACGATCTTTGAAATCACATCCATAAAACTATGCATTTTGTATAAGAAATATTTTTTTTTCTCCAAAATATGTGTAACAAAAATGAATATAAGATCTCTTTATTGTATAATGGGTAAAAAATAAACATTTTAATACACAATTAATCATTCTCTTGTTAATGCACCATGAAACCTCATGATAAACCCTAGACAATGCTTCGTTGTCAAAAACAGTAAAAAATGAAATAAAATTATCAAAAACTGCAATTTGAAATTTAAGTAAAATAAGTCGCAATATTGTGTTGATATCTCAGTAATGATAATTTTACTTTGAAATGCTGAAAAATGTATTAAATAATAATAATAAAATGTATCCATAAGTCTTAAAAATTTATACACAATAGTTTTATTTTTTAATGAATGGACCAAAAAGACAATGAAGGAGTCAGTCGATTTCAATTTATTCACGATATTAATGCAAAAACTTTAAGTTGGCTATAAGCAAATGTGTTGTGTAAGAGAAATAAAAAGAGTAGCTGATTCCTTTCAACCTAAAATCGCAAATTGTTACAACTCCCCGTATTGACACTATGCTATCTGAAAACGGCCTGAGCCGACAGCTCTGAAAGAATAAGAAGGGTGTCGGGTGATCCCCGAACCTACAGGGGGAGGAAAGGAAATCCTAGAAATACAAAGCATTCTCCCCTTGTATCCTCAGGGTTCCGTCTCCTTAACGGGAATAAAGATAAAAGGAGAAATCTGTGAATGGGTTGAAACGTGATCAGACTGGTTATTCTCGGAATAATCGTAACACTGAATTGCATATCAGTGAAATCTATCGGAACAGCGACTTCTCACTTTTCAGTGAAGTCGCTGCAAAGTTATAAATCACAGCGGGCCTCACACTGATAGTGACCTTGACTTTCGAATATTCTATATGATCATTGTATTGCCTGTGACGTGAGTCGTACCGTCTCTGGACGGTCACACGTGACCCCAACAATAGTAATTCGCTTATTCACTTCGCTGGCGCCATCTATCGGTAGAATTCAGAAATAAAAAAATTAAAGAAAGGACATTTATTTATAATTTAACTTTTTCAGAAAATTCTTTAATCTAATAAATAAATTAAATAAATATTATTGAAAAAGGATTTAAAAAATATGTTAAAATAGATAAATTAATTCGATCACGTGTTTCGTACATCAGTAAATGAAGTATTAAATATTATTAATAAATTTTAAATTTAATAACAATTAAAAATTTTTAATTAATAATATGATTGAAATAACAGATATTTGGAACAAATATTTAAAAATAGCAATAGCAAAATTATTTGTTACTCAAAAAAAGGTGGATTATCCATTGAGTAATACATTTCTATTTTCAATGCTCATAAATTTTTCAGAAGCTACATCAACCAGTTTGTTATGTATCTGGCAACAGCCAGATGAGAGAAACTGTGTGACGTAGTTTTTCATGTTGTACTTGTTCGTTGTAGTTGTTGTTATGTTCGTTCGTGCCTGTGTATCTAAATGCTAATAAAAGTTCTTTGCGTGTATGTAAAACGAATCGTATCGTCTCTCGGCCTACCTGACATACATGATACAGATTATGCATCGATTACAGAAAACTAAACAAAAAGCTCGTCAAAGATCGTTTCCCATTGCCGTTAATAGAAGACATTTCGAATAAACTCCAAGAAGCTAAAGTATACACTACCCTTGATTTAAGGAACGGATTTTTTCACGTCATCGTAAATGAAGACTGCAAACAGTTCACATCTTTTGTAGTTCCTGACGGACAATTCGAATTCAACAAGGTACCTTTTGGTTCTGAGTACCAATCCTAGCGTGTTCTAGATGTATGTGTATAGTATTTTCCGAGAACCTATTCATAAAGGCATTGTGATAATCTACATGGATGACTTAATAATTCCAGCTACAGATGAACTAGAAGTGCTTGAAAAGTTAAAGAAAGTATTTGAAGTGACTTCCAAATATGGCTTAGAAATAAAATTTTCAAAATGTCAATTTCTAAAGAAAGAATTTTTAGGTCACATCGTCGATGACGGAACTATTCGTCCATCAACGGCAAAAACATTGGCAGTAAAAAATTTTCCAGTACAGACAACGGTCCAAAAAGTTCAAAGCTTCTTAGGTCTAACCGTTTCGCAAGCTCATTCCACAGTATTCAAAGATACTGTGGAATGAACTTGCAAAACCATCGAGTGACTTGACTACAAAAGATATTCCATTTGTGTTTAACCAACCGCAGTTTGAGGCATTCGA
This sequence comes from Argiope argentata, assembly GCA_026289955.1. Lineage (NCBI taxonomy): Eukaryota > Metazoa > Arthropoda > Arachnida > Araneae > Araneidae > Argiope > Argiope argentata. The sequence continues at coordinate 4,349,743 of JAOUZG010017157.1, read as the reverse complement.
AAAGATAAAAAAATATTAACAGAAGGTCCAGTGTTAAATATATTTCAACAAGGAAGAAAAACAGAATTTCATACGGACGCGTCAACATGGTTATGGAACCATTTTATTGCAAGAACGCGAAGATAGAAAACTAAATCTTATCCAATATATGTCTCAAAAAAACTTCTCCAGTGGAAGAAAAGTATAGCAGTACGAGTTATAAGCCCTCGCCATTGTCGCATCACTTAAGAAATTTCGCACCTATCTTTTAGGTAATCACTTTAAAATTGTGACAGACTGTTCCGCTTTTCAGAAAATTATGGATATAAAAGAATTAATCCCTCGACTAGTAAGCTGGGGGCTTCTTTTGAGCTGCTAGGGCGGATAGTAAAATTTCAATTTTTCGTCTATTTTTGTTGTCGCTCATTCCCAAATTAACATCATGTTCTGACATGATTTTAAAAAAAATAAAATCGCAGCTAAACTTAACTTTAACAGAAATGACCCCCTCGAAAGATTTTCGTATACATTTAATAATGATGTTATCGTCCCAACTACTTCTACAAAAATGGACCTTAATAAAGGTCGTATACACCAAGAGTGTCCAACTTTTTATTTTCAGAGTCCCGTCAATAAGAATATAGGGCTTTCTGATTTAAGTATGCAAACTGTGTATGTATTTTAGGAACGGTTTCTTCTACCGATTGAAATGCAAATCCCAAATATAACAGAAAAACGGAATTGCAATTTTAATAAAAAAATTATCTACCAAATTTCATTCATTTAAATTGTTGTAATTTAAGTTATCGCATTTAGAATTATTTAAATCATAATATGGAAGTTTTTATTGTGTTCAACTGTACTCAATTAGCCATGCTCCCTAAGTATGGTTTTCGTTCAAAATTTGATATAAATGAAGTATAGTTCTTTGAACATCACAAACATTATTAAAATCCTACTCAATCAGGTTTAAACAAATAGACAACATTAAAAAAAACAATAATTTTTTTCTTTATTCATTTATTACTTTCTCATATGCAAAAAATAGAGTAAGCATTACAATCTTTAAAAATAATTAACTAGGGATTTTAACGAATCTCTGCGTTTTAGATCTCAATAAGCACACACACACACACAAATGGTTTAAAGTTTTTTTTTTTCTGTTTATTCGTCTGTTCTGTTACGCGGTAACTCAAAAACGCTTTGAACTCGACAAATGAAATTTGAATTATAGTATTTGCGCCAAATTTATTTTCTACTAAATTTTGATCGAAATCCATTCACGAGTACAACGGTGGCGGCACCAATTAGCCGAAGGGGGGCAAGTAACATTTCTCAAATTCAGCTTTCAGATATCACATAATAAACAATTTACAAGTAATTATCTAATATAATTAATAAAAAAACCAATTATAATGAGTAATAATTATAATAACTGGAGACTTATTTCATGTAATTTCATTCTGTAATTTTCTTTATTTCTTTTAGTGAAAACTCAATTGAAAGTTTTTGGAAATCTTTTTTTCCAAAATATTTGATGTTTTCTGGCCATTTAGGTAGAGAGTTCAGACAATCTTGGTTTTTTGATGCAAAGTTCTGCTCTAAAAAATTTAGAAAAAATTAAAAATAAAAGAATAATGAAAATCAACTACCCTAATTACAAGAAAAAAACTAATAAAAGGTGTCAGCATATTTTTGATTTACTGAAAAAATGTAACTGAAAAATTTATTACTGAAAAAATGTAACATATATTTATAAATAAAGCAAAAGACATATATGAAAGCAAGGACCTTAAAGTAAAATAATAAGGCTCTCATCTGTAAAATTTTAAATAATATAACAGAAAACATGACACTTCATGTTTATTATATATATATCAAGGATTTATTCCGTTCCACTTACTAAGATCTTTTATAAAAAATAGTCATTTTTAAGAAATTCACTAGAATTTAATATATCTATATCTTTATCTCTACTTAAAATAAAGCAAAATGTGTGTGTGTTGGCGCTCTACAGGCCTGACCGTTCAACTTACAGCTACTAAATTTCGAACGTGTATACTTTGAGGGCCGGGAATGTGTACCTCGGAGACCATTTGATTTTGAATTTTTAATTAAAATTTTAATTAAAAAATAAGCGAAATGTTGACGTTTTTTCCGAATAACTTCCGAAAACTTCCGGAAATATTACAGCACAAAATTGATTTTTCCATCAAGTTAAAGCTAAAAAAATTAGCTTTTCAATGATACTTATGTTTTGACCAATGAATTAAAATTCTATTTTTAATGAATTTTTAAACATTTAATTTAATCATATTTTTCAACAACTTATTTCGCATAAAATAAAAATAAAATTTTATCTTCCCGAGGATCTCAAAAACAAACAGCTTTTAATAATATGTTGCCAACACATTTTCAAAAGTTCTGATTAAAAAAAATAAGTTAATTACTACCAAAAATAAAACAGAAAAATATAATTTTCATCACGTGATTATATGAAATGAAATAAATAGGAAATGTGATATTTTTTAAACAGTAAATGCAAGAGTAAATTTTTCTTGATCGTTTGCAATATCAAAATTATTAATTCAATTAAAGAATTAAAATAAATAAAAATAAAAATAATATATATTACAAAAGTACGACAGTTAAAACTGAAAAAGAAATTTTTGAAAAGCACCAAACGATAATCTTCTGAGAGCGAGATTAATTATTTAAAAGTAAGAAATCTTAAACCAACTTGAAAATGACGTCATTTCAAATAAACTACAAACAAAAAGCAATTCATATTAAGTAGAAGTAAAATATTTTTGCATTCGTTTTTTTTTAAATTTTAAAACAATAAGACATGTTTTGAATTGTTGCTTTTACTTATGTGAAGAAAATATATTGTGCAAATCAAAGAGTTCGCCTTCGTGATTGTAATTTATCTCCGCATTTTAATGAATCATGCGAAATAAAAACGCATCTGCTTTCAACGAAGCATACGTAATATTAAAACTATACAGATAAAAGTAGGTCAGCTATTTGAAAACGCATCTTCTTTCAAACAAGCATGCGTAATAATTAATAATTCAAAGTTTATAAAAGCAGATAAAAATATTTTTACCCGCATATTTCGATGACATCAAAACACTAACCAAACAATGTCATGCTCTCACATGAGAAAAATTAAATAAACTATCATTCCAAATTAAACATATAAAAATGCCATTTTCAACACGTGTCTGCATAAAATGAAACAAGTATGAAACATGATATTTTTGGAAAATAAATGCAATGAAGCGTTTTCTATGTTATTTTATAATACATATATGACTGATTCAATTAAACAGTTTTATTTTAGACAAATATGAATTAACATCTTTAAGGCATCTTCTGCAATTGGAGCCCAACATCTAATTTGTTAACTTTGCTAAAACTAAACTTTGGTTTAACTTAACAAATGGTCTAAGTGAAATACATAATTAGTAGATTGAGGAAAAAAATGCTGATGAATTACGACTTTTAAATTTTTACATATATCATCCGCTCTGTGAATCGTATTTAACAAAATATTCCAGAGACTAAGTCCTTAAAATAAAAAATTGGCACTCCAATAAACTAAATCAATCATCAAAGCTGACCGATCTATGAAAATTTTAGTATAACTATTCGATAAAAACTGGCGATTTCAGATCACTTTATCAGAATCTCAAAGAAGCCAATCAGGGTTTCTCTAGAATAATTGGCCTAGATTATGAAAATGATGATTGTTCTAAACTTGCAATATTCAGAAATGAATAAATCAGCCATATTTGATTGCAGAAGATAGAAATGTTTGTTTATTTATTTTGAAGTTAAAATATTAAGAATATTTACAGAATATGCATCTATAGAACCAAAGGAATTTAAACCATAATTTTTTAAAATATATTTATAAACCAAATAAATAAATAAAATGTTATTATTGAGAGCATTTATATACATCTAAAAATAAAATTAAATACTCAATGTTTCATTTAATCTGTGAAATGTTTGCTGAATAATTCCTTGAAATATTATAAACTAACCGCCTTTGGCGACCAGTCGGTTCGCCAATATTAATGCCGACTAAAGGGTTAAATCATTTTTTATATAACTTGGTCTCATAATAAGTTTTTCAGCAAAATATTTTTAAGCTTCAAATTTCGATAGTCATATAATTCACTTATACTATTTTGTAGGCCTTAAGCAGTCCTGATTTTTGAACTCCGCATCTCTCTCTGATTTTTTATCAGTGCACGCAAAATTCACTTTTAAATTAAAGTGGAAAGGATGCAACTTCAATTAATATAAAGACCTCTTTACTCAATCTAAGCATGTCTTTAAATAAAACTATGAACTGAAAGCAGAATATTCCGACATTGAAGTTCAATACAGAAATTGTAACATTATAATTTTTTTTATAATTTATTAGTTCTCAAGGAATTATTCAGCTAAAATTTCACAGGTTAATTGAAACCTTCAGTTTTCAATTTTATTTTTAGATGTATATAAATGCTCTCAATAATATTTATTTTAGGTTTATAAATATATTTCAAAAAATTATGGTTTAAATTCCTTTGGTCTTATAGATTCATATTTGTAAAATATTCTTAATATTTCAACTTCTAAATAAATAAATAAACACTTTTATCTTCTTTAAATCTGGCTGATTTATTCAGTTCTGAATATTGCAAGTTTAGAACAATCATCATTATCATAACCTAGACCAATTATTCTAGAGTAACACTGTTTGTCTTCTTTGATATCTTGATAAAGTGATCTAAAATCTCCAGTTTATATCGAATAGTTATGTTGAAATTTTCATAGATCGATCAGCTTTGATGATTAATTTAGTTGATAGGAATGCCACTTTTTTATTTAAGAACTTATTGTCTCAAGAAAATTTTGTTAAATATGATTCACATGGCTGATGATGTATGTAAAAATTTAATTCATCAGCCTTTTTTTCCCTAAATCTATAGTTATATATTTAATTGGACCAATTGCTAAGATATTTATGTCTCTCCCAAAAATATTAAGAAATTAGATGTTGGGCTCCGATTACAGAAGATGCCTTGTAGATGTTAAGCCATATTTGCCTTAAATAAAATTGTTTAATTGGATTAGTAATATATGTATAGTAAAATATCATAGAAAACGTTTCCATCCATTTATTTTCCAAAAATATCATGTTTCATTTTATACAGACACGTGCCGAAAATGACATTTTTATATGTTTAATTTGGAATGATTGTTGATTTATTTTTTCTCGTCAGAGAACATGATATTGTTTTGGTAGAAAGTTTTGATGTCTCCGAAATATGCGGGTAAAAATAGTTTTATATTCTTTTAGAAATTTTGCATTGTTAATTATTACGTATGCTTGTTTGAAAGAAGATGCGTTTTCAAATAACTGACCTACTTTTACCAGTATAGCTTTAATATTACGTTACTTCGTTGAAAGAAGATGCGTTTTTATTTCGCATGATTCATTAAAATGCGGAGATAAATTACAATCAATAAGGCGAATTCTTTGATTTGCACAAAATATCTTCTTCACATAAATAAAAGTAACAATTCAAAACATGTCTTTATAGTTTTAAATTTTTAAAAAAAAAAAAAGAATGCAAAAATATTTTATTACTACTGATTAGCAATTGCTTTTTGTTCGTCGTTTCTTTGAAATGACGTCATTTTCAAAGTTCGTTAAAGGTTTCTTGCTTTTAAATAATTAATCTCGCTCTCAGAAGATTATCGTTTGGTGCTTTTCTGTCGCACTTTTGTAATATATTTTTATTTTGTATTTTTATTTACTTTAATTCTTTAGTTGAATTAATAATTTTGATATTGCAAACGATCAAGAAAAATTATCATTTCCTATTTGTTTCATTTCATATAATCACGTGACGAAAACTGTATTTTTTAAATTTTATTTTTGGTAGTAATTAACTTTTTTTAATCAGAACTTCTGAAAATGTGATGGCAACATTTTATTAAAAGCTGATATTTTTTGAGATCCTCGAGAAGATAAAATTTTATTTTTATTTTATTTTTGCGAAATAAATTGTTGAAAAAAAACGATTAAATTAAATGTTTAAAAATTCATTAAAAAGAAAGAGAGAAATCCAGCGGCTGCCAGACTATTATTTTCGCCAAACCAACCTAGCTGGCGCCAAGCTCTTTGACGCCGTCGCCAGTCGCTCTACCCTCCATGCTTTCAGCGACGTTCACTCGCTTGTAACATTGCCCCTTCCTCAAGGATTGCACGTCCGGACAGTACAGACCCCGTGCAGAAGATACTCAAAAGTTACACTACATAGAAACAAAGTTCCAGACGTAAACATTGAAAAATAATTAACATAATGACACTATTTACAAATATACAGATAAAATTTACATAAATGAGGAAACCATGGTTTCAACTAAGTATTTGACAAGTTACCATAATAAGGGGCTAGCCGGTCGTAATGTACTACTCTTGGTTTTAAATTCGGTAACTTCCTTATTTGAACCAAGACGTCATTCAGTCTTTTCAGGACTGTATAAGGGCCTTCCCAGGAAGACTGCTGCTTCGGAGAGAGTCCCTTCCACCGAATCGGGTTCCAGAACCACCTTATCACCTTCCTTGAATTCACATCTGGTGGCTTTAGTCTCGTACCTGGTCTTCATCTTCTCCGTCGCTATGTTGATCCGATCTCAGGCAAACCTGTGTATGTCTTCTAAACGGGCCTGGAGGTCTTAAACATAATCCACAGGCGAAGAAGGCGTATCTGGGGGACACCCGAACTGAGGATCACAGTTCAGTCGGAGTCTCTTTTTTATTTCCATTGTCCGTCAGGGGAAAAAGTCTCAAGATGTCACAGGCGAGTCTTTCAAATGGTGCACCTACATTATAAAGCTGTTACAACGATGCGTGTTTTTGGTCGTTTAAGGGCGTTACAGTCATCACATATACTGCACCATTCTCGAACATCACTTTTCATGTTGTTCCAATAAAAACGCTCCCGCACTTTACGAGTCGTCTTCATGACTCCGAAGTGACCATCTGCAGGATTGCTGTGTAACTCCTTCAGTACTTGATTTATTCTTGATCAGGGAAGTACAAGTTGCCACTTAAATGACTTCCCATCTTCGAACTCCCATTTTCTATACAAGATGCCATTTCTAATTTCGAGTGAATTCCAGAGAGCCCAATAACGATTAGTTCCAGTACTGAGACTTGAAATATTCTGCCACTCAAGTCTTGAATTGTTTTATTGCATAAATTCCATAATTGGTTTAGTGTCAGGATCATTTTTTTGTTCCTTGCGAACCTTTCCATCACTTCAGGGATCATATTGAGGTGGAACGGCTTCTGCGGTTTGGCGCACAGTTGATGTCTCAATTACATATTTCTTTTCCGCAGAGGAGCAGTAGCAACAACCCTCAGATGAGGGCTTTCTTGATAAGGCATCTGTATTTCCTCCTCCAGATCCCAAATGGAAAAGAGTCATGAATTCTGATGTGGAAATCAGTGATTTACTTTTGAAGTCGATTACAAAATCATATTTCTTCAGAAAGTCCATACCAAGTATGAAATCATCTGTAATTTTCGCTACGTAGATGACATGGTCATAAGTAGCATTCTCAAATCTAATTTCAATATTCCTTTTCCCGATAATTGGAATTCTGTCAGCAGTGACCGTTTGGAGGGTGACACAGGATGGTGTCCAGAGAATTTTCCTTCCGAGTTGTTTTGCATCATCTCTACGTATGATGGTCACGTTGGCTCCTGTGTCAACGATCATTCGGCTGGGAATTCCGTTGACGAAGGCTTCGACATATACACCATTTTCATCGCCGCCACCGGAAAATATCTGTAAAATTCTAAAACGGTTTTCCTGGTTGCTTCTAGAAGAGTTTTTAACCCGTTTATCTAAGCGGACTGGACAATTCCTTCGAGGATGGCCTTCATCGCCACATTTCCAACATTTCACAGTTCTCTAGCGATGTTTGTTGGGCCTTTCAACTCTTTACAGGATAAACTAGCAAATCGTTTTCATCATTTCAAATAGGTTTTTCAGCGAAGGATCCGATGCATCCTGGACTGTAGCACCTCTTACTGAATTTCGATTTCTCCATGCAGCTTGTTGACCGGCTTCAAATTTCATTGAATAAACCAAAGCTGCTTTCAAATCCTTCAATTCAGCCAATCGCAGGGACATTTGTATATTTGGATTTCTCACACCATCAATGAAATACTGGAGGGCTAGAGTTTCCCGTACCTCAGCAGGACAGTCGGAGAAGGCAAGATAGCCCTCCAGACGGCGACATTCAGAATGCAATACTTACCGAAAGCGGCGCGTCTGAATAACAGGTTTGTTCTTAAAAGTGTCAGGGTTTGGACAAAAGGATTGCTTTCCCCTTTTGCGGTTATTACCGCACAGCAGGGATAGGCAGATTAGCCGATGTCATGTTGTGAGTGACAGCTGTTGCTTATCGCAGTCTTTCGATTTCGAACAGCATTTTTCTTTCAGCCGATCGAAATAACATAGATTGAAAACACAGAAAATATGGTTGTGTTTTAGAGGATTTCTGATTATTTCATGAAACACTACATATAATTTAAATTAGAAATAAATTTTGCTGTATTTAATACGATACGAAGCTAATTTTTATGAATTGAAAGTGTTCGCCTATTATTTTTTTTTATTGTAATAAGTTTCTCAAAATTTTTAATTCCCTCGTAATGTGAAATTATATTTCGAAATTACATGCAAGTGATTTAATCCTTAAAAAAAAGATTCAGAGTATTTCCAATGTACTTTAGTATTCTAAAATGCGCTTTCAAAATATTAATTCTAAAGGCATGCGTATTACGCTCATCACTAAATTAATCAATCTTTGAATAAAATTATACAAATTGGCATAAATTCTTAAGAATTTTTTT
>JAOUZG010017157.1:4286353-4340429 GCA_026289955.1 Argiope argentata | reverse complement strand
TCGTGTTGGCCAACGAAATACCCGACGGATATCGGTTGGGCGATTACTTGAAAGATTTTTTTCAACTGGGCCACGTGGAACCGGTGCCGTTGGAGACTCGATACGGCAATGTTTTTTATTGCACCAATATTCTGAAATATGCCATGTTTCGAGTGGCTCCGTCCGACGGGGAGAGAAGCATCCCCATCCAAGAGTTGATGCAAATGGCTCGAACCAAATTTTCAGTTTTTTTACGATCGCATGACTCCCAAGCCACTATCTACTTTCAACAAGGAAGGGATGGGCTCGAATGACGGAAATTTAATCGTCATCATCGATCCTCGAGAGTTGAAGGAGCCCAAAGAGAGGGTTTTGGCATATAAAATTTAGCGAAAACTAACGAGATGTACCAAGACGAATCCATGCAACCGGCAATCTGGTGCAACAACTCGACCACATCATTGGCAGGAAACGGCACGAACGAAGAAGACGAGGCTCCTTTCAAGATTTCGTTTCCACGGGTTCCGAAACAAATTGAGTGGTTCGACGGTATCAACATTTTTACTTTTAAAAGGGACGACGGTGTCGTTTTTAATATGGAACAGGTTATTAAAAAAAAGTAAACTAAATGAAAAAAATTTAAAACATTCAACGAGTGTATACAAAAAAAGTTTTCAGATTTTCTCTAAATTTTCAACTATTAAACATTTAATATTTTACGAAAAAAATCTGGAACCAACAATGACAAGAATCTAAAGCTTACAAAAAAAATTTCAACAACTGACGAGAATAAAAAGACCTCGGTTTTGAGCAGAGAGCTCATTCTGAATCCAAGAATCCACTTACAAATTTCAACGATAAAAATTCAATCTCTTTGAACGTTTTCTGCATCATCTCTAAACATTGACTACATCATCTTCAACTCGAATCATCTTTCACGTATGCTGCATCATCCTTAAAGTTTGGCTACAAAACTTTCACTCAAATTAAATTCGAAGGTTGGGTGAAACATCTTCAAACTTTGGCGATAAAATTCTCACTTGAATCGTCTTTGAACGTTGGCTGCAAGAAAATTTAAACTCGAAACCGATTAAACGATTTGACAAAAGGCATGGATTATCTTCATCGACGACTCGACAAACTTTTTAAACGAGGGAGGAAATATCAGCCAGAATACTTTATGACTCGAACCAACAAAGGTCGTTTGACTTTGACCCTTTTTTTAAATACAATATTTAAAAAAAGGGGGGGAACACGATCCAAAAGCGATGGTGGTCTCACTTTTTTAAAAAAGGGGCTGGGTTATCAAAAAAAAAAGAAATGGTAGACTCAATTAAAAACAGAAAAATGGCAGATTTAAAAAATGGTAGACTTAAAAAAAAAATCTATTTAGATCCATGTTCACATTCTTGAAAAGACCTTCATTCTTTCTTACTGTCAATCATGCGCTTGAGAAACCAGAGTGAAAAAATAAACGTCAATGTCGATCTATTTATTTTTTTAAACCCAAAATCGGTGCATTTTTTTTAAAAAAAAGGGGAGAAAGACTTACCCAAAAGGTAAGTCTCTCTCTTCTTTTTTTAAGTGTTTTCGCACCGACTTTGGTTTTTTTATGTATATAAAAAAACGTGTCGATGCAAAATATTTACAACGTTATCTCGTGAATGATTTCTATTTCGTCGTCTGAAGGTATGATTTCACAGTCACTGTCGTTTTCCAGACACGAATGCTCGTTTAAATCATCTAAGCAAGGAGTAAACGTCTTACATTAAAAGCAAAAGTGACCCCTTTGAAGTATCAAGACGACGGCCAACTTGTAGTCTTCTTCAGCTACCCGGCGACACTGCGGACATCTTTTTTCTGCCAGATACAGGAAATACCTATCCGACATCAGGTCATGGCCGCAAGACAGCAGCACGTGGGTCTCGTCTTTCCGTGACCCGCAGCGTCTAAAGTAGACAGTCAATTGTAGACATTCGATCACCATCAAAATGTATGAGACACATGGCTCTTCTTCACACTCGGGACAGGTTCGATAATACAAGTATTCAGTGAAGTTGCAAACGTGCAGGGTATGCCCGGCATTGCAACCTGACCGACGGAAAATTGTAGCGATGACAATGAAAAAACATGGCACTGTATCGAGTTTTTTTTCTAAATAAATAAAGGGAAATGAGTTTTTGGGTTTATATACGGGAACATTATTACCACAGGATGTCAATATTTACTGGAACCTTTTATAAATTTAAAACAAATGTAGAACAAGTGATATTTTTGCAATGAAACGAGTCGTCTTATCGAAGGAAGCGTCACATCCCGAAAGGATGCGACCCATTTCATATGAATGACGGAACCGGATATATTATTTGATTGAGAGGACATCCTGACTTCTCGAAAGCATGTCCCAAAAAATAATTTCAACAGGATATACTACAAGGGCAAACGGAAATTGAATCGTCTTATCAAAGGGACCATAACATCCTGGCTTCTCGAAAGCATGTCCCCCAAAATTTAATTTTAACAGTCAACAGGCTATACTACAAGGGCAAACGGAAATTCAATCCTCTTATCGCACGGACCCTTAACATCCTGGCTTCTCGAAATAACTTTTGAAAAAACATGAACCCAAGTCAGTGCGAATGAAATTTAAAAAGAAAAGGATACCCAAAAGACAAGTTTTTTTAGCCAAGGTCACCCGAGCTCGGTGTGAGAGTAATCTAAAAAATGGGAAAATGTTCACCACTCCATGTTTTGTAAACACACACACACAAGATGGGCTAACCTTTCCCATTTTTTAGACCATCTTTTTTTAAATAAACAGAACCCACGTCGGTAGGAATGAAATCTAAAAATGATGGGCTCAAAAAGACAAGTCCCATGGTTTCAAAGTCACCTGAAGTTGGTGTGAGAGTGATCTAAAAATGGAGAAAGGTTCATTACATCTTGTGTTTTTTTAAAAAAACACACAAGATGTGATGAACCTTTCCTCATTTTTATGCCATCTTTTTTTAATAGGCTAAAAAAAGATGATAAAAAAACAAACCTTTTAAAAATGAATGACCACTTTCAGTTCCCCTTTCTGCACCGTGATTTCATTACTTGCTTTCATGTCAATAAAAAGGGTGTTGGAAAAGGGTCTTGGAACAGGTGGTAGGATATATTCACCCGTCTTGCTGGCAAAGTCATCCGGAGGAAACACAAATTTTAACAGTCAACGGGTGAGCTCAACTCCTCTCTCTTTTTTTGCTCCAAAAAAAGAGCATAATTTAATGCAGCTATTCGATTGCACTTGATGGGATCAGCATGGTCGCAGTGGTCCTCGAAGGTAAAGTGTGACCCTTCAGTCAAGGGCAGTGTAATGACTTGATCCTGGTCGATCAAATAAAATGGGAAAGTGTTATACACAAAGGGTTTATTTACAGCTTTATACAATGATACAAAAAACAAAAAACTCACGTTCTCTAGGTTAGATACTGGAAGATATTTACATCTGGATTGTCCTTAAGGGAATTATGCCGGGGATTCAAAAGCTGTCCGCGTATTCGGCTACTGCCTGTAGCTCCAGAGATCTAAGGATTACTTCCGGTAGATCTTTCCAACAAACTCGAGATCACGTGGTATCTCTTCAGCACCGCTCACAGCTCGTCTCGTTGCCGTGTCCGCTTTCGTCCAGTCTCTCACCAGATCAGCTGGTCCCGTCTCACCGATCAGCTTGTCTCGTCCACCGGATCAGCTTGTCTCCTCTCTGGATCAGCTTGTCTTCTCTTCTCCATCTGCTTTTCGATCGTCCCTTTTAACAGTAGCGAAACTCCACCTCTCAGGCTGATATTAGCGCGCTGGAGACGCCGATTGTCCAATCATTCTTCAGAAATACTCCCACTGGCGCGCCATTATGTCGTGGGAAGATTTCTGAAACATCCATCCCTTTTCAGAACCTTCACAATACCCACTGTTCACATCTGCATTTTTTCTTCAATGGGTTCAAGGAAGCACTAATTTCTTCAACGGGTCGCAAAGAGCTTATGCTGTTCATTATTGGAACTTTATCCCCGCTGGGGTGGTCCATAGAAGAAATAGTCCCATCTCCTATTTCGACACGGTTTGCAGCATTAATTGGCGGAAAACATGTGTTTTCCATTATTTGTCTTTCTCAAGTACGAGGGACGACACTAAAAAGGGAGAAACACAATGGGCAACAAAGGATGGATAGTCTCACCGCTGGCTAGGAGTATCATTGTTCGATCATGTGTCTCTTCCAACAGGAGACAAAGTGACGACTTCTTTAGAGCAGATTCTTGAAATTTGGGCAGTTCCCAGCCATTTCGGTCTCGATGCCAACAAAATAGAGAACGAGATTGCGAAAAAAATTCAAGGCTTCATCGCCCTTCACTGCGGCAGGTGTTTTTTCACTTGCTTCACAATAAGATGCTCCACATCCTCCAGAGTCCACTCACCCACAAAGTCATTAGGTAGGCTGCTGCTAACTCTAGAAGCCGCTCGATTTACCACCCAATCTTTCCCGGTCAGAGAGAGGTGACTATTATCGATGGTCCAGAGAACCGAGTGGCGGCGAGTCTCTGGCACTCCATTTGGCAAAATCTGTACCAAACGAATCTCGATGGGGCGGTTCACCTTACCGTCTTGGTAGTGGAAGAAGTGAACGTGAGCCACATGCCTGACGCGCTGCAAATATTCTTAAAACATGGTGACGATAGGCACAATAAGTACTTTAAAAAAACGAATCAGAAAATTGAATATACCAAATCACTTTGGGGGTAGTTTATATACGAGACTCTTATCGATAGAAGACGAAAAACATTTCCTGATATACATTTTTAGATTAGCATGTCTATATGAAAAACGTTAACAGGATATCTTGCAAGGGCCAACTGAAGGAAACGGAAACTCTATCATTTTTATCGAATGGGGCATAACATCCTGGCTTCTCGAAAGGATATCTCGTTCTGAAAATATTTCAGATTAAAAATATGTATTCAAAGACTCGACAGGAAGGAAACGGAAACGCCACAGTCTTATCGAATGGACCATAGCATCCTGGCTTCTCGAAAGGACATCCCCCCGTTTTCCAAAAAATATTTCCGATAAAAATTGTATTCAAAGACTCGACAGGAAGGAAACGGAAACGTCATCATCTTATCGAATGGGTCATAACATCCTGGCTTCTCGAAACTATTTTTTTGATAACGTTAAATGAAAAGAAATCAACCAAAGTCAGTACGAATGAAATTTTAAAAAAAATGGTTCATCTCTTTACTTGTTTGAAATTGTTTTTTAGCTCGACATGTTTAATAAAGAAGTGGGTTCACCGTGAATGTCGAGGATTTCGTTGAAAAAAATTGATAAAATCGTCCATTGGTTTCCTCCGTGTTCTACATCACAGGACAGCTGATTTTACTTATACCACAGAGTCCAGATTGATAGCGAATATTGACAGCGTCTTCAAATGCTCGTTTAGTGTTTTGAAGAGTTTTTTTTTTGTTCCGATTGACCAGTTTACTCGTTTATTATATTAAATATTTGGTTCTTTTGCTTCAAATATTTGTTTTTTAATTTTGCTCGTTTTCGGTATGGGTTAATATTACTTCAACGGTCCATTGTGTTTTTTGGGGAATTGAATATTGGGTTCCAATGTCTACTTACAATACCTTGTTACGGTACGAAAAGCGTCATTCGAATGCTTGTATTCATCGTCCGAGATGCCGGATATGGGTTTTTTTTTCAACTAAAGGATATAAAAGAACTCGGGAATGAGCAGAGAGCTCATTCTTAATCTTTAGCAATGTACTTACAACGGAAGAAAATTGAAATCTCGAAACATCAACTCTAACGAATCTCATCGACTGAAGAAAAACAACTTTAACTCTTCATCGAGTATATGCCGAATAACATCTCCAATGTTGGACGAATCTCATCTTGGAGTGAAAAAACTTTAACTCTTCATAGAGTATACGCCGAATGACATCGAATCTAATCTTGAAGTGAAAAAAAAACTTTAACTCTTCATTCCGAATGACATCTCCAATCTTGGACGAATCTCATTTTTAAAATTCTGCGCCAGTTGAAATCTCCAATCATGGATGAAATACTAATTTTTAAAACTTTACGCCTATTGAAATCTCCAATCTTGGATGAAATACTTATTTGATTGAAAATAAAAACTTAAACTCTTCAATGAGCACACGACAACTCCAATTTTGGATGAAATCTTCAATATTTGACTGAAAAAAAAAACTTAAAATCTTCATTGCATATACGACGACATACATTTCCAATTTTCGATGCCATACAGCTTCAATCTTTGACGAAGGACGTCTCCATTATTTTATATCGGCTGGATATCCTAAAAAAGAAGGAAATTAAATCGTGTTATCGAATGAGCCCTAACATCCTGACTTCTCGAAATGATATCGCGTTCCCATAAACAGGATATTCTACGAGGGCGAACGGAAATTCCTTCCAGTTAAATATATCGAGACGGGAAAAGAAGCATAACATTTCCAAGCAGGCAGGAAATGACACCGCATTTTTGTGCGATCGCTCATCCTTAATGTTATTTCCGCTTCAAGTATAATAAAAAGTCCCCTGAAATTCTGTAGAGGTTACAAGCAGCTTCCCTTGGACTCGACGAGATGGACGACTCTTTTAGCAGCTTCTTTGAATCTTTGAAGACTTCGGACTTTAAAGGAGATGGAATACCCCCCCCCCCCCACATACACACACCGATGCCTATGGACGAAAAAGAAGAGCCCTTTGGTTGCTACTCGAACTTACCTGATTTTTTTGAATGAGGTATTGTCTCCTATCAGTGATCTAGAGCCAGAGTCCCCCGAGAGTCTACCACAGCCAGAGTCGTCTTCTCCAGTCTACAAACCTCCCATTCCATCCCCTCCAGAGCAAGAGCCTTCTTCTCCAATCTACGAACCTCTGAGCTCAGTCCCTCCAGAGCAAGAGCCTTCTTCTCCAGTCTACGAACCTCACAGCCCAGCCCCTCCAGAGCAAGAGCCTTCTTCTCCAGTCTATGAGCCTCACAGCCCAGCCCCTCCAGAGCCTAAGGTTCGTAATAGTGGCCACGTCCGGGGCCACTCAAGAACTCACCTGTGAAAAAGGTTAAAATTCATCCTTACCATTTAAAATCGACATCTGCACCAAAGACGGATCGAAAGCCAAACCCTCTCAAGTGACCATCGAGCCCGAGGAAAGAGTTTCCAAAGAAGGTAAAGAGTGCTATTGAAATACCAGCTGCTCCCTCTAGGCTAAAAGACTTGGGTTTTCCTCGAAAGTTTAAAGTGAAAAGACGACACGAAAACTCAAAGCAACCCTAAGTGAAAAAACGACGATTCGCAGACTTTCAGCAGCCCGAAACTATTAAAAAGTTCAAGCCACCCAAAGTAGATATCTAGCAGCCTGAAGTAAACTCCAAAGAGTCCACACCCAGAGACCCATTTTAAGTATGCTTGTAAGACAAGCACACTTACAAGCATACGACCAATTACGCTTTGGCCCTCAGAGAAGGCGAGTACCTGCTGACCAATGGGTTCATCACCCCGCATCGGTTAGATTACGAAAACTGGATGAAGAAGCTGAGAGAAAGCGTCTACCAAGCGAGTTGGAATGGCAGCAGTCTTTTCTGTGTCGATGCCCTCTCTCGCCATTTATTGCAAAAATGCATAAAGACTTGGGACGTGGAGCACGCCATTCATTTCATGACCATCACTAGCTTCGAAGAACTCCGAGGCCTGGGACCATGCTCGTTTTGCATGAGTACTAATTGCGTCAGGTCGCTAGGCATTAAAGGAAGGGTTCAAAAGTTTTTTCGGTACGAAGGGGATATGTTGATTCATTAGACCGGAAACAAGATATCCCGTTTCCTGCCTAGTGAATATAAAAGAAGCTGCATCGACTCGCTTTGGCATCAGTCGAAAAGATAATCATGGACAAGTACGACAGCTTTCCAGCAGCTTTCACTGCCGAAGTACTCTTGGGACCCCTGCCGCATCCAAGCAAGACGTGTAAAAAAGAGTATTTTTTTTTTAAATTTGCCAGAGGTAAGAGTCTTTACGTATCTTTAGGACGAATCTTTAATCTTTTAAAGTGTGTCACTCTTCAGACGAGAACGCCGAAACTGTGGGATGATGAAATTCTGATTGACAATTTCACTAAAACGACCAAGTCTTCTGCAGCCGGCCCTTTGGAGTTTCTACCTGAAAAGATTGACTTTCAGTCGTTGGAAGTGAGATTCATAAAGTCCCTGCGCAACAACTCTCAGGGCGAGAGGCGACGCTACAGTGACTCGAGGAGTGACTTCATGTGGAACGACCTTTACATGGTGAAAGCTTATTTTACATTGGGTCAACACATTGTGAAGCCAGGATACTTTCACTTGTATCGCACCACCGACGCCCCTGTACTCTTTTACCTGTTGCAAGAGGAGGGCAAAAAACCGCATCTGGTGGAGGACAAGCGATTCTATTGGCACGCCCAACACATTTACAAGAGGTACGTCTTGCAGCCTTATTCCAATTATGTGGTGCCCGAAGCGATCACGTACCTGATTATGACGGTCCAAAAGACTTTGTTTGGAATGAATGTCACGTCCTCCGAATCGTGGATTGATTACGGCCTTTGGACTAGCCCCATGTGCGACACAACGTTCCAGACGACGGGCTGTCCTGTGAAAAAAAATTAAAAGAAAAGTCAGAACGAGAATTTTAAAAGAGTAAAGTTAATGGACGAGGCAATCAAAGAATGCATGCTTCCAAATTCATCGGTGCAGCAGCCACGACAACCCCACGTCGCCATTCAATTGGGTAACGGAATGTTGTGGTTCAACCGAATGGCTTTTCATCCAGAGTCTACGGGTATGTCTGTGTTTTCAGAGATGTCTCTATCTGTGCCCCCTCCAGAGTCTCTACCTGTCCCCCTCCAGATTCTACGAATATTCCTGTGTTTTAGATATGTTTCTACATGTGCCAGTATTCCTGTGTTCTCAGAGTCTCTACCTGTGTCACCTCCAAAGTCTCCAGTTGTGTCCCCTCCAGATTTTAGGCATATGCCCTTTTATAAATTGCCAGCTCCCAATTTTCGAGTGGGACCAATTTGGAGAAAATGATTATCAAAGAGGATATGAAAAGACAAACTGCACAACTTCAAAATGCCTTAAACGATATCCAAAAGGAAGACATGTAAATACTCTTTTTTATTGTATAAATACTCTTTTCAAATGCGCTTTTTTTGTTCCAGTAAAATAATTTAATTTAAAACAAATGTTTTCTTTTTTGTGTGTATTTGTAAGTATTGCTTTTTATTCAGCCATAAAAACTTGCTAGAATAATTTAAAGTAAGAAACTCTGAATAGATTAAATATAATTAGATCACTTTATTAACGAGATAAAGTAATTTTTTTTAAAAAAAATAATCTCTCCTTTTTTTTATGTGTTTGCAAGTACGGCATTGCTTAAATATTCATCTTTAATTAAAAAAAACTGAATAGAAAAAAATGTAATTGTATCACTTGACGAGTTAAAATATTCCCTCCTTTTTTATGTGTTTGCAAGTATGACATTGCTTAAATATTCATTTTTCAATAAATCTTGATAGAAAAAAATGTAATGAGATCACTTTATGAACGAGTTAAAATAATCTCTCCTTTTTTATGTGTTTGCAAGCATGACATTGCTTAAATATTTATTTTTTAATAAATAAAAATTGGATAGAAAAAAAGAGTAATGAAATCACTTGAAGAGTTAAAAATTATCTCTTCTTTTTTACGTGTTTGCATGTAGGACATTGATTAAATATTCGTATTTAATAAATCAAACTTTATAAAAAAATGTCAATGAATATTTTTGTGTGAGAAAAACTCCAAGTCTCATTTGTCTTTTTACATAGATAATAAGAAATAAAAAATAATAATGGTTATCCATCTCGACTGTATGTGAAAAAAAATTACAATGACGAATGGTTAACAAACTTGATAAAAAATAAAGTCCAATAATGAAATGATGATTAAACTTGATATATTTTTTGAGTGACTGTATATTTGCCAAATTTCAACAAAATTCTTTTACAGTATGAATCTGAGTGCTATTATTTTATTCACTACCAACAACTTATCATTTTATTTACAAGACTTTTTAATATCATAATTAAATACAGAACAATTTTTTTAAGAAATTCAATTTTTATGAAAATCATTAAAGAGTCATGACACGAAATGATGCTTGATAAATGATAAGAAATAAAAATTGTGGAGATGGTTGCAAGCCATTACTCCTACTTTCATTTTTAAATATTTGTTGTCTGTAAATCGCGGGAATATTTTACGTGTCTGTGTAATAAGATAGGTTGTTTTTATTCTTATCCCAAGTGGTTTCGATTTGAGCTTACGTTTGAATCTCTATTTTTTCCAGTGCTTTTAAGTTGAGTTATGAAGGAGGAATAAGACGATAACGGTTGTAAATTAAAATTTTATAGCAAAAGAAATAAACGTACACTTGTGTTTATCACCGACTTTTCTTATGGGGAAGTAAAAGAATAGTAAGACTGATTTTAGATTTCATTGTTTCAAGAAAGATACTTCTGCCAACAATGTGGGATGTGACGCTTCTCGCGAACTCGTTACTACAAATGGCAGATTAGACTACATACGATCATCTACTCAATCAGCTCTGAAATATTTTGTTGGAGTAAGGAGAAAAGCTACAGGTAAAATGAAAATATATGATTGTGTATTGTTTCGCATGAAACCTGATCTGAAAATTAGGTTTCAAATCAGGTTAGTAGTAGTCTTGCAACTACTACATTTAAATCCTATTGGGAGGGAATAAATGAGCTGACCCAAAATTTTGGCAGCAAAGCAAAAAAGCCTGTATTAAATACTTTACAGAAATGTACTGTTGATGCATCTTTGGGTGAATCATTGACGGTAAATGACTCTTCTTCCATCTCCAGACAGATTTAGCATTGATAATGCCCATCGCCAGATTGATTATCTGCCTCCTCAAAACGGAAATGCAGATTCCATATGAAGTTTTTGTTTTAAATCATAAGATTAAATTTGATGTTGACACCACCAACCTATTTTTTTGTCTTTGCCCATGTCGGCGAATCGTTTGTGGAACCTTGGGAAGATTCATCTATTAAATAAAAAAATATAAAGAGTTCACCGAGGTTGGTATGTAAATAATAAACTGAAATACCATTTAAAAAAAGGTCTCTACCATTCGTTCATGGGAAACAACGATTGAAAATGGGAACCCTTTTGCCAATGAGGCGTATTCATCTATTAAATAATGTTTAAAGAGATCACCGAGGTTAGTATGTAAAAAATAAACTGAAATACCATTTTTTTAAAAGGTCGCTGCCATTCGTTCATGGGAAACAAAGATTGAAAATGGGAACCCTTTTGCCAATGAGGCGTCGTGCGAAAGACAGGTGGATCCAAAAAAGGGATTTGGTTAAAAACAAAAGGGGTACCGATGCTCATATATTTTTTGAGCGACTGTATGATGTAAATTGTAGGCTGAATAGCCGACAATTAAATAAGATGTCTGATTATCTCCCGTTTTAACCTCATCGGTTATTATGCCAAATGTTAAGCAAACTATGCGTTGACTATATGATAGTTTCATCTCATATTCGACAGTTTACCGATAGAACTCTACCGACATCTGTCACATATATATCTTTCTTGACCAATCAGAAAAAATCGGCAAAATATAACATCTAATTCACCTGTCATCTTATCGCTTATACTGCTAAATGTAACATAAACGCCGCCAGAGTCCGTCGTATTAATTTCTTAAATAAATAAGAAGAAGAAGAAGAAAAGAAACGTTTGCCAATGTGATATTTTACTCGCTTTTTCGTTTCGTCGGCCTTTCTGCGAAATTCGATGAAACTCATGGGCCAATGAAATTAGATGTCTGATTTCCTCTCGTTTTAATCTCTGGCGTTTCGATTTCTTAGTCGACCGATAAAGAATAGTCGGTAAAATGCAACGCTTTTTCAGCTCGTTGGTTATTATGCCAAACGAGCAAAAAATACGTTGAATATATGACAGTTCCTTTCTATGTTCGACAATCAGTCGACCTACTTTAGTTATTCGACTCACGGAGAATTGTTGGGAACTGTATTCACCAGTAGCCTTGTCGGCTATTTGTCGAACACTGTAATTCTTCCAACTTAAATCAGTTTCCAGATACTTCGATTATTTATTTAAAAGTAATTCTAAGATGTTTTTTTAAATTATTACATTCATTAATACCTTGTTCGAGACATATAAGTTCCGAATCAATAAAAATTATTGCCGACGAAATTATCAGCCTCTTGCCAACGGGGGGGGCAATTTCCCCCTATCTGTCTGGCTGTGTGAACATAATTTAACATGATAGAAGGCAGAGATAAAATTTGGTATGTAGATTTAACACACAAATTATAGATATCTATCACATTCGGGACTAAATCAGTCAAGGGATTGATAATCTGCTTTTTCTTATGGTAAAAATAGAGTTTTCATGAGCTTGTAAATTCAATTTGCTGTATGATTTTGTGACTACAAATTGCAATTTTGTTGCAAATTTGGGTTTGAATGGATTGGGAAAAAAACTCACCCAAAACACAAATTCGATTTTTGGTTTCTGTTAACCTCACGCTAGGGAGAACTGATTGTAAAAAATCGAAAATTACATGCTGGATTCAGTAAAAACACTTAATTTTGACCTCAGATTTATATTCCATAACCATTGTTTGCGAATGTTATGCTAAAGATACACGACTTTATCCAAGATCAGCAATTCTATTTGGAAATAGGGGATAGGATAACACCCTAATTAAAGCATGACATTAAAAATTTGGGAAGACAACTCTAGCTAGCTTTTTTTTTAAATTTCCAAATAAGATTAAATTTAAGAGAGTATTTTTTATTTATCGGGCCTCAGCCTATATAGTTTACTTAAGTCCAAACTCAGATTATTTTGGAAACTTTCCGTACTTTCAACCTGATAATTACTACCCGATTTTATTAACCAGATTATCCGCAATAAATTGTAACGTTTCCTCAGTAAATAAAAACAAATTATTTTTTATTGTCCACCTCGATCCTCTAAAAAATCACCAATATAAGTGATCTAATTTTAGGGTAATTCCAAAATATATTTTGCATATTTCTAAAGTAAAAATTTGGTTTTTAGAAGTTATAGGAAAATAGAATATCTTGATGTATTTATTTATTTGGAGAGTTTTAAAACATGTTGTAGGATACACTTTAATATGTTTACCTTCATTTCCTACTCTATTTTAAACAAATATTGTAATTATTAAATAAAAAATTTGATGCTTCTTTTTAAAGAGTTAGTTACAAATTAAATATTGAAATAATACAAATAATTATTCGTATAATCAAAAATATTAGTTTATTTTTATCGAAAGATATTGCTCTAAATTAATAGAGTTTGCTGATATTTTTAATTTTAAAAACTTTGTTTCTTGTCTATAAATAATTTAATAGATATAGTTTAACAAAGCAGATGTTAAAAATATTAGATATTTTTGATTAAAAATTGATATTCAATTAGTCCTTTTACGGGTATTCCCTTTTTCCGCATGTTTTATTTAGTAATTTTTTAAAGAAATTATAAAGTCTACGAAAGAAGAAATTCAATTTCTTTAAATAGTTAAAGTTACTTGACTGTGAGTTATTTAATTGTTTGAATTAGTCATTTGATTATAAATAAAACTAGAATAAACAGAGTATAAAAATGTCGGCCTCGAATTATATCATCGACATCTTCACCCCTGGGTGTAAAATTTCAATTTTTTCTGACTTTCCAAATATTCTTTTCTGAAAGAAAAAAATCATAATTAAATTCGTAATAATATCAATAATCCATTTGGATCAACTAATGTTGTTTTTGTCTAATTAATTCTTCAAAAGCTCAATTCTTAAATAGAAAGTCTTGTCTATTTTAGAATTGAGCTTTTATTTTACTTTTTATCACTGAATATACCAACCCTAAATCTTTACGAATGCGCTTAAAAGTGGGCAACTTCGTCACTTTGATTTATTATATAATCTTCAAGCATAGCCAAGTCAATCATCCTCCAGGATGATTGACAAGGAACATTTTGTTATCAGATGTTTTCCTACCAGGAGTCAGGTTCCTCTTAAATTACAACACAAAATTCATATTGCCATAACACGAATTAACTAAGAGAAAGGTTCATTGTAGTTATCAAATTTCTGATAATTCGATTAATGCATTTTAAGAAAGTTCAAATTATGTAACACAAATCACTCCGAAATGCATGATTTCTTTTCTTGTCCTTCAGTTGTAATTGGACAAATCGAATCCATTGTTCATTTCTATTGTATTCCATTACTTGAATCGAAATACTGTAAGTAAAATCATATCAAGGATTTGAATCACACTTCTCTTTGAAAAGTATTGATCACCAGTATTTGTGACTTTTTGATATTAATTACATGGTAAAAATTCAGTAAAATATAAATAATAATTTGCAAAATACCTTCTCCTTCATTCAACTATTAATCGTCGGATCTAACTAGCTAATCGGACCATTATCGTAACATGTCATTCATTTTTTCGGATCTGACTCAGCTGAACCGTTCGCATTGAACGATCATAGGTGTATTACTATTCACTAACATAACAGATCTCTGTTTGTGTTTATACATTTGTGTAGTTAATTACGGGAGTCAATTTGAATTTACATACCAGTTTAAAGAACGTATATTTAAAAAAATTACACTTATTTTATGAAAAAATAATTATACAATATATATTTTAGGTTTGTATTTCATCTTTAAAACAGTTGTTGAATTCAAAATGAAAATGGAGGAGGATGCAACTGTAATGAGTAAACTGGAGTGCTTAAAAGAAATCAGGTATGAAGCGTGTTTTATCGGAAAAGTCATTGAATGTTTGACTACTTTATATTTTTTAAAAATTGATTTACATTTTCTTTTTTTGTTTTTGTTGATTTTTCTTTAAGGCATTTTTCTTAAAAGGCAAGAATGAGATAAATCAATTTTGTTTCTAGTATCTATTTATATATCCTTGGGAAGTGAATAGAGTGCAAATGAAGATATATATTTTTAAAGTTTTCTATTGTTTACTTTATTTTTCTGTCAGAATTAGTTTCTTCTATAGTTTCAATTCTTTTGTAAATACATTTTACAATATAGATTTAATTTCAATTGCATGAAATTCAGTGTTTTATTTTTAATACCTTAAATAATGTTAGAAACCTTAAACCGGAAAAATCGAGTAATATAGTAATTTTTACTTTCATATTATTTCATCTTTTTAAAAGTTTGATCTGGAACTAGTATATAAAACTATATTCATTTCAATAAGTATACTACTATTCAACTCTAAAAAATGAATTATTGAAATTATTTTAGCTTGAAGTAGCATTGTTTAAGTAGGAATAATTTAACTTGATAGTTCAGAAAAAATTTCATTCTTTATTATTATGTTAGGCTAAAAAGTTCTAAATGTAATCTTGACAAAATTATAAATTAGTACTGATTAAGCAGATTCTGTGTAGAATTTTACTATTTGAATAATATAAAAAGATTTGTGACTTGAGCCCAAATAATACTTATAAATGAAACTTTAATGAAATCTTAAGTAAAATCGAATTTGACATGATCTGAAGATTGTCAATTAAATCTTTGATTGTAAACATCAACAAGTACTTTTAAAAGTGATTCTAAATATAAGTAAGCTTGAAAGTGAAATAACTTGATCATAAATATTTGTAATTCTCTGTCTCCACTCTATACCTGTTATCCGAAAATGTAAAATGTGTGTATTGTAGTAATAGAATTTTTTAAATTATTGAACTTATATTTTTATTCATTTAAAAGAAATATAAATTAAAATGTTATTTCCTTTCTAATAATATGAAATTTAACTGTCCTGCAGAAGTCGTACAATTCATTTGGAAAAAGTCAAATCTCGTCTCAGGCAAGAAATTGAGGCAACTGAAGGAGAAGAAAAATGCCTCATTGAGTATAGACATGAGATGGAATTACTCCTGCAAGAAAAGATGGCCCACGTTGAAGAACTACGACAGATTCATGCAGATATTAATATTGTAAGAAAAATTATAATATCTATTTTTGTTTTTCAGGGTGGGTGGTACTTACTTTACTATAGATGGTCCAATTTTCACCAATTTGTTTATATTTTGTATCGCTAAATTTAACCTTTGCTAATCTGCACATGGTTCTCTCTGGTAAACTTTGCGTGAAGTGCTATATGGAGTAACGTATATTTAAAGACATACTTATACATATATTTGTTATAGATGTATCATTACACAGTATGAACTGGCCTAGGTGACAGTAAATATTGCCTGAAAAAATCTTAGGACAAGAAATAATATATGACAAATATAAATTAGCAAATAAAAATAAACCGAAAAGTAGGGACATTTCTAATGCTCGCTTTCTTTTTATACAATTTTGATGAAAATATGAAATTACTCAAAGAATAAAAAAAAATAGATATTTGAAAAATATAAAAAAAGGTTATGTACGAAATTATATTGATAATCAATGAGTACATTGATTAAAAGATACCAAAATAAAAGTAATAAGTTTAAAAAATATTACTTTCTCTTTATTCTCTTATATTAATGTTTAATTGTAAATTTATTTCCTTGAACAGAACATTTTTTTCTAGCATGGAATTGTGAAATAATTGATATAATTCTATGCTTAGCTGAACACAACACTACAATCTTATGAATTAACAGAAACTTTAGTAATTTCATATTACTGAATAGTTTCACGAAAATTATGAATCATCTCAAAAGATTTTTGTTTGTATAGACATTACTACCAGTAAAACTAAGAAAATATTCCATAAAAAAAGTTCAGTTTTCCTCCCATTTCTTTAAAGTAAAGTATTTCATAATTCCGTATTGAAAAATAATGCAATCCTTAGAATATCTTTTCACTTCATTTGTATCAATAGATTTTGAAAAGATTCTTAATTGAAGATAATACAATATGCAATTTATCTAAAAATAATAATAAACAGTTCTGAAAATGCACTTCACGATTGATAAATTTATAACTTTTTCTCTCACTCCACTTCTGTTGTTGTATGAAACCATCACACAATATTTAAAATACCTTCTTCCTATACAAAATAATAATAATAAACTGATCCCTTGCAAAATTTCTTGTTTTTTGCCTGAGCAAATCAAAGATCATATTCTGTGTAGCAGAAGTTGGGAAGTAGAATTTTCAGAAGATTCTTTTAAAAAACAAAATCTAATATTTTTCTATTTTTTTAAATAAAAAAGACATTTAATTCATCCCCCCCCCAAATCTAATGTAAGCGTAAATACACAACCACCAATTTGGTTATCTGATGTTGATCTTTTCACAAGAAGCTAGTTTGCTACTATTTTCCATCAAATAATGATTGATTGATTACACCCTTTGGGTATCCATTTTAAAGAAAGATTGCAAACACTCCCTCTGAAGGGAAGAAAGGAATGTTTATGGTCCTATTTCGTGCTTTGAATGGTCTGAAAAAAGATTCCTCATACATACCCTGATTTGAGAGAGTCTATAAAATGTTTCAAATTCCATTTTGAATTAATGTTTTACTATCTAGGTAATTAATTATTAATGCTTTCTTCCAATTATATATGCATTACAAATGAAACTACTTGATATTGAAATAACTAGCAATTTCTTCTCTTTTTTATAAAATACTAGCAGTTTTTATTGATCATTTTGGTTCTCTATTATCAATAATTATAGTAAATTTAACTTATTATTATTATTACCCCCTCTCCTATTTTGTTCAGAATTAAGGTGGGAGAGGATGAAATATTAATAGCAACAATGAAAATGATTTGAATTTCACTTCAACAATGAAATTTCATGCTACAAAGTCTGCTTCAGATTTTTTTAAAATTATTATTATTAATTTAGAATTTTACAAAAATCATATTAAAAAGAGGATGTTTTGCATTTTAACATTTTTTTAATGTTAATGTAAAAATTATCATTTTGTCAAAATATTTTCAGGAGTTATAGCAAAAAAGTCCAAAATTTTGTTGTTTTTTTAATTTATAAAAATTTTAATCAAAATATCAAAATCTCTCTGTAGAGTGCTTTTCTCCTCCTCCAAAATACATACGTATCATGTTAAATAGCTCTAACTCATACGACCTGACATGTAGATAGTCGTCTAACCACACAAAAATCATTTATTATTAAGAGCAATAGAGATAAAAAGTGAAAATCTCTGAATTTTAATTAAATGCGGTAGCCTTCAGGTTCTTAAAAATGTTATTTATGAGAAGTGCTATGAAAATCATTTTCGAAGAACTATTCCTAAGTTGTTTTTGGCAGAATGGTTATTATTTTAACCCTACTATTATATTTATTATTTGTAATGTATTATTTTTATTGAAATTACTCTCTGTAAAAAGTTCAATAAACCTTACAAATATTAAAAAGATAAAAAAAAACTATTCAAATTCACTAATTATTATGATGATCATCAATGAAATTTTTTTAAAGAATTTAGACTTGATTTTGAAAACCAAGAGCAACAAAGTATGCAGTTTGATAATGCAAGAAAATTTATTTGGAATGAAATTATTTAATTGTGAATATAATTTTTTGTCCATTCTTTTAAGTAATGATTATTGGAGGATATAATATTAGTTAAATATTTTCATATGAAAATTCTTCTGCATTGAGTAAATTTTCATTTTTTACATTTTACCATTTCAAATTTCCATTTCTAAACTTTCTATTTTTGAATGAATTGCCACATAAAAAATTATGTTTCCACTAACTTAAAAATTTTTTTTAAAAAGTTAGTTTCATAGTAACATTAGCTCTAACAGTGTGCGAGTTTTCTATAATATTTAATCAGAAAAAAAAGAAAGAAAAGAAAACACAAATTGTACAGTGATATCAAAATGGTAAAACTAGTTTGCTCTATATTCCAGGTATCACATCTTGTACAATATTGTGTGATATTATATGATATTAAACAATATTCCACAATATTAAACAATATTTGTGTGATACTCGGGATTACTTATATCAAGCATGCATTTCTGCAGTGTTAATATTAAATTGATTTTTAAAGATATTTTTATTTTTAATGCATAGAATAAAAGCAAAAATATGCACATGCTGAAATTAAACACTATTTTTTTAAATTATTGCAATTTCTTCACTATTTGATCCATTTTTTAATCTTGTTTTCCCCTTCTGTTTAAAAACCTGTAGCTTGTTCAGTTAATGTATCATCTCTTCTTGCCAGGCATGACTTTATTCTCGAAATACTTTTATGGAACTTCTATTAAATAAATTTTTCTTCCTTCACCCTCCCTACTTTTTAAAGTTTATTTTATTCTTTTTGCATCAACGAATTTTCATTATTTATTAGGTATTTTGAAGTTTTTTTTTTTTTCTCTACAGTTAAAATCTTCTATGTAATTGCACATGTTCTTTATTTTCTTTCAACATTATTAGGACTGGTGGTTAAGAACTTCAAAGTTCAGATACTCCGTTATCAATTCCTAAAGTCAAAAATCATCATATTTTTTTTAAAGATTGAGTTCATAAAATAAGATTTTATTTTACTTAATATGCTTATCTGTCTTATTTGATTCTTATGTTCCATATGGTAAAACTAAATCTGTTGTATATCCTAAAGCTTTAGTAACGTAATTAATTAATTATTATTTTTAAGAGTCTTAAAAGATCGATAATAAGTATATCTTCATTTGTTAATCATAGAATAGGTTTTTACTTTCAATCAATAAAAATTTAACTTATTAATTAAAAACAAAAATTTAATAAAAATTATATGATATTTTAATGGTTATATATTATTCCATGTTAACCCCTTAAAGGATGTTACAACAATTAAGGAACAGATATTTGGATTTTCGAAATTATGATTTAAAAACAAGTCATCTGTAGATGTTATAATTTGATGCTAAAAGACAGAATCTATAAACCACTCAAGAAGATCAAACTATTCAAGGAGAAAACTCCATAAACATTGATTTCAATTAATGCTCTAACAAATGTCTGAAGCAGAAGTTGTCATGTAATTAGATTATGAAGAAAATGTAATATCCAGTTTCTGAGATGTTACCACTTACTGAGTTAGTTTGATTAAATTAAAATCTTACTTTGAAATTCGTCCAGCGTGATGGCTGTTTAGAGATAAATTTAGTGATTTTCTATTGCAGTCAAGTGATGGGGATGACAACTGAGTCGATACTCCTCTCAAAATTCCATACCACATCAATGAAATCATTAGACAAATCTAATTAAAAAGAAGCAGCCTTGATGTGTTTTCCACCATTTTTCTCAGGAGGCTAGAAATATTTGTTTGAAAGTAGATTAAATCATAAAAAAAAGTATTCTATAATATTGATGAAATCATTCTTTAAAAGTTTTTGTCCAATGATTCAAATTTGAAAAGTTTTATCTATATATATTATATTTTCTAAAAATATAGTTTCCTACCAAATCAATCCTTCTTTTTCTTTTAAACTATTTTTCTCCCCAGATATCATTTTTTTCCTTCTAGAAAATCCAGCTTTTTAATTTTTCTTATATCGGGGGGGGGGAGGAATATCAAAGTAAAGCTGTTTACATTTACTGGAAATGATGATAATGTTTATATTTTTCCAGTAAAAAAAAAAAACTGAATATATTTTTAAAAATTCTTATTTAGTTTGTTTATCACTTTTTTCATAAAGGGAAAACTTAATATAATATACAAGATATATGGATTATTTATTAAAAATTTATTGATTTAACTAAATTACTCTTATTAAATTAACTTTGAAAATTATAAATTTTTAAAAATAGCTTTGGATTAATTAACTTTGTTTCGCATTCAGTATATATTGATGTACTGTAGCTTCCTCTTAATATGATCACTTTGGAACTTAAAATTTTTATAATATTGATTGGTTCATAGCAGTAAACAAATTGAGTAAATTTAACTGCACTTTTATCAGATCGAAACAAAAGGAGAAATTACACTTCAGGAATATCGATAATATATTTCAAAAATTTGAAAAACAAGCAAACAAAAACATTAATTGTTTATTAAGATTTATTCCTTAATAGTTTACTTGTTTAAGTAATTGTATTGATTTTTAAAGCTTATTTAATGGCGCTTACATCATATTTCAAAATATTAAAGCTTGTCTTATTTTGCTATTCATGCAAGGGTGTTCTTCAATATGTTTGTCTATTGGAATCATTAACGTTTATTGCTTCATTTTGCTCACAAAAAAAGTCATGATTTTTCAAAATTTTAAAAATAGGATTTGAAAATTTTAGCTGCACCATAAATCATTTTAGATAACTTTCATTCCTGTTAAGGCTTTCATTTTTGTATTTTAACACTCAAATAAGATCTTTTTTCTCTCTTTTTTTCAATTCATTTTTCATTTATAATTCATTTACCTGGAAAATCAAGTATATATTCAATGAATGATAGTTCATTAGATTTCTGAAATCCAAGTCCCATTTTTCCAGACAAAAGATCCCCATCGGGTGGGCAAAATGACTCTGTATGCAGATGCTTTCCTAGAAGAGGGCAAAGAATTCCATGAATGTCAATCTCTTGTTACTAATGACAAATCGTTCTATTTTTTACTTTAAAACTGATAACATTACGCGATGCTGTGTTCTCACTAAATCGAATTTTTCGTGTACATTCTAATTCATAATTTCGCGACCAGAAGATTTTGATAATATAAAGTGAATTTTAATATAAGCCAAGATCACATTTAGAGACTGAAAAAGTGACCCATAAAAAATTTTGAAATAGTTTCAAACTGAAATAGCTTGTGAAACAGTTGAGGAAATCAAACACAACCTGATACTTTGCATTTCTTATACATCGAGATTCAGTATTTTTATAAGATTATTTAAAAAGTTACTTTGAAAAGGGGGGTTGAAAATATTTAAAAGACCTATCAATACAGCACCTATGATCCTCATAAAACTCAGAGATTTTTTTTTCTTTCTGTTAAATTTTAAAAATTATGTTAAACATTAACAAAAAAAATCCTTTAATTCCACGAGAGGATTTTTAAAAAAAATTTAAGACTTAAAAATTATAAGTTTGTTTTTCTTTATTCCATTTTACTTTTACATCTCAGTCTTATATGAAATTACAAATAAACTTATTGTTTAGAAATGGGCCTGATCTATTTAAATGAGAAAGACTGAAAAGATCTTTCTGTAAGCTATACATTTATTTTGGACATTCACTGAGCTTTATGACATTATGGAGCAGAAATTATTCAAATACATTGATTAAAAATAAGTTTGTGCTTGTAATAATAATTGTATAACAATAAAAACGTTTCACAATATTTTCAATTATTATTTTATTTATTTAATTTTATTTTTTTGATATTGAGTAAACAAAAATTATAAATGTTCTAGGCTATAATTTTTGGTCCAAAAAAAATCTATCAATAGATTTAATTAAATTATGATTTGTAGACGATTCTGTAAAAAGGCCATATTTTAATACTTACTTTTTTTGGTATAAAATTTTGGTACAAATTTTTAGGCGCCCACCTTAAATTTTTCTGAGTATTTCAGTCTATTTTCTGAAAAGGAACATACAAAAATATTGTAATGAACAAAGGAAGTTTAAAGATTACATAGATTAACTAGAACAGGGATAACAGATATTTTAACTGAAACCTGAATTGAAAAGGAAGTAAAAATATTAATTTCTAAAAAAAATATTGACAATAATACTTGTATAGTATTAAAATAATACAGGGAATAATTATTCAATACAACTTAAAGAATAGGACGTGCCTAAATTAACGATCCTAAATATATAAAATATAGTTAAAGAATTATTGATATCATGAAAATATAATAACAAATTTGAACAAAATGATTACTATAAGGAATAATTTATTTTTTTTAATTATAGGAATAATTAATTTGCTAATTAGCATATATCTAAACCTTTATTATTCATTCTTATTAATATTCTTTTTTAATAATGTCATCATTTCATTACAAAATTAAATTTTATGCCAAAGCGGTAACACAAAACCGCATTACAACTAAATTCTTTTTTAATATCATTACTAAATAATACTTTATGCCAAAAGGAAGCACAAAACCGGGTGACAGAGAAGGTGGGGTGGGAGACCTATTTTACAAAGCGAATGTAACAAAACCGCTTCACACCTAATAGATCAACAGGTCATAACACTCATAGGCAAGTAGTACGCCAAGTAGTAAACAAAGCCATCGTTCGCTTTGTTTGCTACTTGGCGACCACCCACATTAAAATAAGTATCCCCACTGGGTGTATAGCCTCATAAAAAGGGCTTAAATTTCTCGTGAAGAATGAAGAAAGCTTTCCATTTTGTTTTGTTTCCACACAAGTTGAATATCATAATTTGAAATCTCGGTAGTAAAGCAGATGCGGATTACTTTAGGCCTGAACTCACAATATGCGGGTTTATAGTTGAGTAACGTGGCCGTTAGACCAAAAGTGGCACTTCGATTCGAGGGATGTTATATGGATTATAAAACTTTCACCATATACTCTTCCACCAGTGAGTCGGTCGTTAGATGAATGATACAATTGCGCCAAGCGTGTGTTGGTTAGTAATGATGTTAGCTGTTGCATTTATTGCTTTTGGCGACTTTTTTTGCTGCCGGTAAAGAGCGTCACGACAGCTGTAAGAAACTGGGTACGAAAATTTCTTATTCAAAGTCGCGTAGTCACCATTAAAACAGATGCAAATTGGCTGAGGCCCGAACTCGCAATCTGAGGGTTTGTTGCCAAATAACATGAGCATTAAGCTAAAAGTGCAACCCCTAGGGATATCTGGCTTATAAAGCTTTTAACACAGTAGTAAAGGCTTGTTTACAAGGTTTTTCAAATAAGAAAACCAATGAAAAGGAAAAGCACGAAAAGATAAATCCCAGGAGCTCCAGCAAATGCTAAGATATGCTTAATTATTTTTTTACAACTATGTACAATGCCATTTATTAAAATACTAGCTGCCCCGACAGACTTGGTACTGTCTAAAGTTATTGTCCTGTCGTAGTCTAATAGAAAATGAATAAATAAACGTGTTTCACAGTAATCACTTTATTTATTGAGTTATTAAACAACGATTACTTCCAAAAATAAGTTTTCCATTTAGTACATTGAAAGGCTCAAGTAATAATGTGATTATATTTTCATTGTATTGCTTTATATGGTACACGTTATTTTTTTGTTTGATTACTTGGCGCGTAAACAAATAAAGCTGGCGGTTTTTAAACATACAACTGCCCATGAGAAGAAACAGATTTTCAACTCAACGATTGACCCTTTGATTTATTTAAGGTGAAAGCAAGCCTCACTGGAAATTACAGTATTTTAAATTCAAATGTTATGTCAGTTGGTACCATTGGGATGCGAGGTATCAACATCATTTAAATTGTGGTATCCACTTAATACTTAAACCAATCAGATGATCCAGGAATAAAAAGGCTGTTGTGGGTTTTAACATATTTTATTGATACATAACAGAGATAAATATCACAGCAACTTTCGATTCAATTACATGACTACTTCTTCAACGCCTCTCCTCATATAATTCTCACAGGCGCAGGAGCAACTACAGGCGAAAGGCGCGCAGCTAAAGGAGGTATAAACCAAGAGTGATTACTCAAACGCTTCCGATAATATGCAACATACTCCCACTTTTTGAGTGGATATGCTAAACAAACACTCAAAATTTAGTTGCAACAAAATATACTTAAAATGGATGCAAGATAAACACAATACACTTAAAATACAGATATGCATGAATATAAAATACTATACATTACAATCATTTCCAACACAAAATATTAATTTTGAATTAAGACATTTCCAAAACGTTCAGATGGTTTTACAATTCTACCATCACTAGTGATTAATGGCCTGATATTATCATCTCTTTTCACAACTGGATTTTCTATTTCCAGTCTATATAATTTTTGCATCTGTCTCAAAAACTCGGAATTTTGCGTTTTAACAGAGTCAAGTCTTGTATTACTGTCTCGACCTGGTAATAATTTTAGTACTCGAACTAAATTCCAATGGATGCGCTTCTTATTATTGTCCTCTAAAAGAACAATCTCTCCTACTTGGATTGGCTTAGTTTCATAGTTCTTGATGGATTGTTGACGTAATTGTTCAAAGTACTCAATTCGCAATTTTGACCGGAGTTATTCCCTTATTTTCTACAGATAACCTGCCCTTTTACTCAATTTTTCTTTATCGACAGTATCGATATCGGGAACACCAGACTCTGGTATATCTCTCAAAAACATTTCAGGTGTTAAGGGAGAGATATCATCGATGTCTTTGGACAAGTAAGTGAGTGGTCTTGAGTTAATTACTCTCTCACAATCACATAGAACTGTAAGCAATTCTTCATAATCGAGAGCAGCCCTACCCAGAATTTTTCTTAGAATTTCTTTTGTCATTTGCACGAGACGCTCCCACCATCTACCCTTCCAGGGAGCAGATGGAGGGTTAAACTTCCACTGAATTCTTTCTTCTGCAACTTTCAAAAGGATGCCGTCCCAATCTAGTAAATAAAAAAATTTCTCCGCTCCCTTGAAATTCGTACCGTTGTCTGAATAAATTGTGGTAGGTCGGCCACGACGAGCTATAAAACGCCTTAAGGATTGAAAAAAGACTTCAGTTGATAAGGACGTGATCAACTCTAGATGAATAGCCTTATAAACTACACAGGTATAAAGAACGATGTAAGCCTTTGAACCACTTTTCAAATACAGAGGTCCTGCAAGATCAACACCAACGATTTCAAATGCATCACGCACTCTGTCCTTGGGCAAAATGCCTGGAATCATGTCGCATCTTTTGACTTTGAATCTCTGACACTTCGCACATTTTCTAATACAATTTCGAATAGTCTTACGAGCCTTAATGATCCAATATCTTTCTCTCAAATGAGACATTAACATAGATGTACCAGCTTGTAAGAGATCATTATGTGCCTTGATTATCAACAACTTAACTACTGCATGATCAGAGGTTAGAATAACAGGGAACTTAAAGTCATTAGTATCATCTCGATTAGAGATATTAGTCTTAGCTCTAATTAAACCATTACAATCAATTATTGGTCTAAGTTTCTTATCATCATTTATACCCTTAAATGATTCTTTTTGAATCAAAAGCATAAGAACTATTTCAGATTTCCCCAATTCCGATACAGATAACGTTTTAGAGGAATTATAATCATTTTTTCTTATCTTATTATAAAATCTTAATATCCATGCCAACATACGTACTATTTTCTCAATAGATGAAAAATATCTATAATACCAATTAACATTTACATTACTCTTGTAATTACAATTGTTTCCCGCTGTTCTGAGCCAACCAAACCCTCATCTGGATCCTCCTCGGAATTCAGGCAACTCTCCTCCCTCCCACCATCTTCCTTGCAATAATTGTTCCCCGGAACATCCTCTAGATACTAGATCTGCAGCATAAAGTGTTCCTGGAACATGACGCCACACAGTGGGAGAAGTTAACGATCAAATTTCTCTTACTCTATTTTGAACAAAAGTTCCCCAATTTTGATTTCGCCTTATCCAACTCAATGCGTTTGTAGAGTCTGTCCAACAATAAATGTTAGCATTGAAAAGCATAAGATCTTCAATCGCAACGGACAGTAACCTAGCTCCTATCAAACAAGCAAGAAGTTCCAGACGTGGTATAGTGATAGTTTTTACAGGTGTAACTCTACTTCGTGCATGTACTAAACTGACTAATATTTTGTTACCCTGATTAACTCTTTAAAAAATGTCTGCTGTTTAAGCCTTTTGGCTTGCATGACAGAACACATGTACACTTACAGATTCGATTGAAGGGAAAAGGTTCGATCACCTTGGCACTCTTATTTCAGTTATTACATACAACTAATTATACCAAGATTTAAATTTTCTTATTAGATCATCAGGTAAAGTATCATCCAATTTAAGCTTTAAGTTCAGTCTCTTGTAAAATCAACTTAGGAATTAGCATAACAGGCACCGTAAAACCTATCGGATCAAAAACTTGATGAGCTATGGCCAAAGCTAACCTTTTCGTTATAGGTTTTTCTACAATTTACGTTTTTTCTATTTTGCACGACAACGTATCTGAGTCTGTATGCCATACAAGGCCTAAAACTGACGCATCTTCACTTGTTGATGCATTTTCGTCAGGCCCTACACAGCGCAAATTAGACATCCATCATCGTAAATTGAAGTCATAATTATTTGAGATTCCAATATAAACTTACGCATTTCTAATTCAGAATCAACTAGTTACACAGTTATCAACGTAAAATGCTATCTTAAGAATTTCAGATGTAGGGCTCAATTTTTCAAAAACCGTATTTAGATGCCCTTGCAGTGTAGGGGCCAATAAATAAGGACTGTATGTTAAGCCAAAAACAACCCTTTTATGTCTATACTCAATCTGTCCCAAGTCATCTTTACCCCACCAAAGAAAGCGTAAATAATCACGGTCCTTTTCTCTAATTGATATCTGGAGGAATGCCTTTCTATGTCTGACGTAACCCCTACGTAATTCCTGAGAAATCAATTAAGAATCGTTGGGATAATTTCAATCAAATTGGGACCAGTAGACAAACAGTCGTTAAAGAAACGATAACCCAACGTATGCGAACTCACGTTGAACACTGGTCTAATACTCGTGGTGCCACCTTCCTTTATAACTGGTCTACGAGGCAAATAGCACACTTGACCCGAGCTCCGATGCGGTACTTTTTCAACGATACCCAGCGTCATCTAATTATCAAAAATTTCCAAGTAAGCTTCTAATTTATCAGATGTCATTAATTTCTATCGAGTTCTTAGTAAACTTTTCTCATGCAATGTTTTATTTTCATTTAAAGAAGAATTGTCCATTACCAAGGTAACGCGACTTGGTATCTGACCTCGTCAGTGATTCGAAGAGTTGCATTAAAGTATTTCGTAGTCTCTTCCTCCAATTCTACGACGCTCTGACGATACTCTGAAACCTCAATTCCCAATACATCTAACGACCAAAGGTCGCTTATACACCCTTATAACTATTATCAACATTACTTAATTCAATAGCATAATTCTTATATGATAGTTCAACAGCACCAAATAATGATTGCTTCAAATTTACTTCCCTTATAGGTTCGTAATTCATACTTTGAGCAATATCAAAAACAATATATGATTTCATAGAACCTGTGCCTTAAATTGTCCTAATTAACATATCTTTCTTACCATTAGATATTCTTACAATTAAAGTTTGCAAATATACATCCGAGAGTTGCTCAGGATTGTTCAACATATTAACTTTGCTTTCGTCATTATCTCCATTCGAGAGTTTATCCATCTTATTAGATGGTAAATCCGGCACATTATGGCAAAATGTCGGTTCTTACAAATATGACATTTATGCCCTGCTTTATACCTGCTTGCCCTGTGAAATTGCTTGGGGCATACAAAACAGGCATTTTTTTTTTCTTTCTTAATATCTTTTTTACAATCTAAAGTCATATTAGATACTTCATTACAACTCTCAGATGCATGAGTTTTATCGCAAAAAATACAAGTATCATACCTCTTAAATTTACGACCATTTTCACTAGACTTATTATTATAGGCCGTTAATAATTCCCAAGCCGTAGACATGACAGGTTTAACATCAGAATATTGATTATCACTTTTCGTATTATTAACCACTTTACCAGTATTAAATATATCTCTAGCAATTTCAACTCGAAATTCACAATCTACTTCGTTTTTTACAAAATTCATTAACAAATCTAAATCACTCTTTCCTTGTGTGTCTGTGGTCAAGTGTTTTTGTCTTTGCCATAACTTAACAGTTTATATGGGTAATGTTGATATAAACTCCGAGTATTTAACCTGTGTAAGTCCCAAAGAATCTAACGACCTAATTCGGGTTTGCAATTTGTCTTACAGAGACGTCAGTTCACACTTATTTTTCGATGTCACGAGCTGCAACAAATCACGTATATAAACTTGTATCAAGACGCTTTCTTTACCAAATCTCTCCTTTAAGAACTCAACGGCTTTCGTATAATTTTCTGCCGTGGCTGGAAAACTTTCGGTGATTTCTCGAGGAGGGGGGGGATCCAGGCCCAGTACTCTGTATTAGATACTGACACTTATCCCACTCATCCATGTAGGGTTATTCATGAATCTTCTGGAATTGCGTCCAAAAATTCAACCACTCTCGGAGATTGCCGTCGAATGTTGGTAGCTGTATTTCCGGAAGCTTGCATTTGGATATAGTAAGTCGACTGGAAGGCTTTTCTTTATGACCGGCTAAAACATTATTTACTCGAACCTTGAAAACAACAAACTTATCCTCATAGATTTCGCAAGCCGTAAATTCGTTATCATACTGTTCTTGCGAATATTTATCCTTTTGAAGCAGTTCCAAAATTTGTTCATCAGAATTTTTTAGCTTCTTAAAACTTAAGTGAGAGCTGAATTTCAATATCTGCCTCTTCCAAAGTTTCAGCCGCTAGTAATCTCTCAAGGCTATTAACAATTCTCGTAAAAGAACTTTGAAGAGTAGACCGTTCTGTTTTAGCGCCTCCATCTTCGTTTTGGTTATCGTAAGTTAACACCCACGTTCAGCAGCCCTCAAAATCACTTGATTTTTTTTATTCCTGCCACTTAAATTGTGGTATCCATTTAATACTTAAACCACTCAGATGATCCAGGAATAAAAAGGCTGTTGTGGGTATTAACATATTTTAATGATACATAACAAAGATAAATATCACAGCAACTTTCCATACAATTACACGACTACTTCTTCAAACGCCTTTCCAAATCTTATTACGTCATTCACTGCCTGAGTATAATTCTTCCAAAAAAGGCATAAAATAGGAGTGATGACTCACACACTTCCAAGAATATGCAACAGTTGGTACCATTGGGATGCGAGGTATCAGATTTTCTCCCTTATATTTTCTCTTCAGAATGGTTCCTTCAATCTCCCCCCCCTTCTTTACTCTTCTTTCTACAAACCCTTTTTTTTTTCCCCTTTCTTATTATTTTTTGCTTCCCTGCTCTAACTTTATTTTGGGCAGACAGATTAAATATCCATACAGACTAATCAACTTGAAGTCTTACTAAAGATAACCCTAACTCTCCATTCTTATATTTTGATTAACGTCAAATGTTTGGCAGCTATAGGGACAGTGTTTTAAATTTTTAAGCAAATGTGTGAATTTTCTACACCAGTTGGGGTAACGAAAATTGGCAAAGAAATTTTTAATTTGATTTGTTCTGTTTTAATTTATTTCAAAATTACTTTAAAATGAATCCGAAAAAACCGATTAATTAGCGAAGTTTTATTTAAAATGCATCAAACACTAAGAAAAAAATATTTTAATACATAAATATATTAATATTAAAATATTTTAATACATTTCAATAAACTAAACACATTAAGAGTTCTTCAAGCCACGTTTATGTATAAAATAATTTTTTATCTCTTAAGAACAAAAATAAAAAACCTTATATCAATACAGTCAATAGAAACATGAAAAAATGAAACTACATCATTCACATCCATTTGGAAGAATAAATTTTAAATCAGTATAAGCTGCATGAAAGCAATTTTTTTCTTTCTTTTTTTAAACTTCCTGTTTTTTTTTATGACTGAAAACCAACTGAATACGCATATTTCTTTCTCAAAAAACCAAAAATGATTACTTCCTGCAATTTACACATTTGGTGCGGGGGGGATGAAGATTTTTGGCGGAAAGTAAGAAAAGTGTCGTTTTAACTATTTCCTCACAGGGTTCCCCCCCTTCTTAAGAACCTACCTCGTGTCTTGAAGAAAATATTTTTTTTAAAAATAGCCGAATCGGTCCAGCCATTCTCTAGTTTTGCGCTTAGGACGCATTTGGCTATTCATTTTCAATTATATAGATTAGAATAGTTATCTGGACAAGACAGTACAAAATGTGTACTGTGTCATATTTTTTGAAATTCGAAAAAATTTCCAATTAGGCTTTAAATGTTTAAAAGTTTTAAATTATGTCTGGTAAGTATAGATTTAATTTTCCGTTTATCGGTAAATAAGAAAACAGCAGGATAAATTCGTTGCATCGAAAAGGTATATCAAATATGGGAGAAGTTGCTCTAAAATTCTTGCATATTTAATGAGCTTTCTCATTTATAAGTCACTTTGAAACGATTGCTTGAATAACCTATCACAGCTTTTCAAATGAACTGTATTGAATCGTAATTAAATACGATATATAATTACGTTAGTCAATCACGTAAAATCGATTTTGATCAATTGAATTGTTCTCGCTGGTAGATTTCAATATAGGATTTTAGTGTGTAGTTGTTTTATTAATATTACGGTATATTGTGTTTGCTTTGCTAACTTATCCTTGTTTCATGATTGTGTTCGTTAGTGATTTTGGTTTTACTTGGGTTCGAAATTTGAACGTGAAGTTTATTTTTTTTTATGGTGGGGGGCAGCTGTTAAGGGTATTGTGTAGTTTAATTCTTGTGAATAACAGAAATGGCTTTTAAATTAAATTATAAGAAGATTGAGCTCATTATGCGGACTCAGGAAGTGGGTTTGAAGATTCCTGTCAGGGCTATGGTGCTTGGATTATAAAACCTAATTGAATCGAGTCATTTGTATATGGACGATATTGACTTTGTCTATGGACTCATTTCAAATATTTGAGACGAAGAGGGAGGAGGGAGGGTATGAAATAGAATTAGAGAAATTAAGATTGTCCTAATTTTTAAAATCGAGCTTGCGAATGCAAAGGGTTTGGCTGACATATCTCAGGTTTCTGAAATTAAATTAACAGAGTTCCCTAACCGGTAACTTAGAATGTCTAATTCAAGATAAATCTTTCATAATATCTGTCCCCGTTAATTCAGAATCGTTTAATTTGTTTTTCCATTCTTTAGAAAAAGCCTCCGAAAATAAATCTGTATCTAATGAATTAAAAGCCAAGATTCTGTTAAATATTTTAGGAGGAAAAGTAAATAATTAGCTTAGTTATTTTGATCAAGAGGACTTGGGTGATTATGGAAAAAATAATAATAAATTAATTAAAATAATTAGTATTAAGGGGAATTTAACCCACACCCCGGGAATGCCTTAATTTTAAGAACTCGAGAACGACTATCAGAAAATTCCATTCAATTTGCTTCTCATTTGTTTGCTTCATTTGACTATTACTGTCAATAACGCAAAGTTACAGAATTTAATTTTGTGTGATCTTGTAGTTTCGCATTGACTTTATGAGGCACTATATCGTGAATTAATGACACATATTGGAATTAGACAGGGTGAAGGATTTTTCAAACCTCAGTAGCTTGGACGGGAGTGTGACCTTTATTTGTCATCCAGAGGTGGGAATTCGAATGAGCTAGTAAATAGAAATGCCGTGAATGAATCAAACGAGTGCTAAAAAAATAAATGGCAAAGAATTCCAAATAGGAAAACAAATAAAAATGTATCCAAAGTAAAAATACAACTTGTGTTCTTTGTAAGAGATTACGCCCCCTTTTAAATGTACACAATTTAGACGACTTTCAGTCTGGGAAAGAGTGGAACTGATGCGAAATAATCTTTGTTTTCGTTGTTTTATGCCTCATAAATTGAGTGAATGTCGTTTAGTTAAAAATTGTTTTTGTTCGAAGTCTCATCATTATATGATTCACTTTTCACATGAAGATTCTAGCTATCCCCCCCTCACCGCCTCATTTGGAATTCGATTCACCTGTTTTAATTCCAAAACAGAGCGAGGAAACTCCGGTAACAGTATCACAATCTCAATCTGTAGCGACTAACCTTAAAAAGGAAAAGGTAAAAAACGGATGTTTTCTTTTTTTTAAGTTCTACCTGTGCATTTATTAAAAATAAATTCTCGCGCTGAGTTGAGATGAGATGCCCTCTTAATGGTGGTTCTCAATCTTGTTGGTGTATTAGGTCATGCGCAGAAAGGTTGCATTTCAGCTTGAAGAAAATACCGTGGTTTCATGTTGTAAAACGACGGTATTTCATTATTTCACACTTTCATTACCATACTAGAAATTACTAATTCTAGTATGGTAATAAAGAATTGTGCAAGGACTTCTGTGGCAAGTAGAGATGAAAGCTATGAGAAGGAGTTATTGATGCTAGTGGTCAATAAAATTCCCGATCTTACTCTAAATAAAGTACTCAGTGGGGATGTTAATATTTTGGAGCGTGTATCTTTTGCTGACCCTGAGCTCAGTATTCCTGACAAAATCGATATGAGGCAGAAGCGGATTTCCGAACAGGTGCATGAGGCGCGCGCCTCGGGCCTCGTAAATTAAGGGGCCTCAAAATTTGGTTCTAAACTAATAATAACCTATTATATAAATTAAAATTTTGAAAAACAGGATAATTTTTAATAAAACCTTTCATTTTTACTTTCTATTCTTCCTACTCCCAGTTCATCTTTCTCAATCAAAGAATCGAGCAATATCAGTACCCTTGAAAGACTAACTATTCTGGCAATGAGAAAGTTAAAAGTCAACCGGGGGAGGGGATTTTACGACATCTTTTATCTTGTGCGAAACTAAAGCGATATATATTTAATATTGCGCCATCCTTCGCACTCGGACTCTATGACATACACGAATGGCACACAAGTGTCAAAGTAATGAACGTGTTTGTATAGCAGGGCATAGGAGGCCCTGCTATACAAACACATTCACGTTTTAAAAATATTGCCTTTTATTTGTGTTGGGGAAAGGAATTCATTTCTGTGTTTGAACTTTGACCAATGTGAAGATTGGTTACAATATAATTTTTTAATAAATTTTCGTTTCTATTTTCGTATTTTTGACAATTTTGTAATCGTGGCTTTATATATTTTAGCACATTTGAAGGTTAAAAACAGGATTGATTTACAATACAAATCATTAGGCTGAAAAAAATAAATAAAAAGTTTGCTTTCTTCTCTTAACTGAGAGGGGAAATTTTTCACTTGGATATATCGTCAAAATATATCGTTTACTTGGATATACCGTCGAGCGCGGACAGCGCCATCTATCTCAATTTAGGACAGTACAGCGATTAATGCTTTAAATATGTTTTTGCCATGCCACCGAAAATGAAGCTTCGAATCGCAAAAGGCAAAAAGAAAAAGCAGAATATGCGGCACGCTATAAAAATTTACTCAACAAATTTATTATAACGTAAAAAAAGAGAGTTAAAATGAAAAACGATCCAGAAAGCCAAACTAATACAGTATGTGTACATAAAAGAATCAATGAGCAAATTGAAATTGAATATACACATGAAGAAAACGTTAAGCAAGTTAAAGTAGAATATTAATTCAAACAAATTAATGATCGGATTAAAATAGAATGAGAATTTAAAAAGACCGATAAGCGTACTGAAACAAAATGTACACAAGAAAAATGAATTCGAAGCAATTGGTGAGTGAAACGAAATAGAATGCAAACCTAAAAAGACATATGAACAAACTAAAACAGAATTGCACAAGTAAAAGCCATCAAAGTCAATTTTATGTACCTAGGTTTCGCCCCCCCCCTCTATTTTTAACACACACAGAGAAAATCAGATACAGATCTTAACAGAATGAGAAATATGTATAAAAAGAGAGATGGAGGGGGCATCTGAAACTCCAAATCCGCCATTGAGCGGAGATCTTTTATGGGCTGTTGAAACGGGGAAAGATATGTGTTGAAAACTCACAAATGCTGTTGCAAAATAATGTCTTTGGTTATGTTGTGAATGGGATTGTAGATCAAATGGTGGAGGATCGTGTTCATTTTTCGTTGGTGCTGGACCATGACTTAAACAAAACATTGCAACAGTTAGGGATATCGAGAGCGTGGAAGTAGAGTGTAAGGGAGACACGGATGCTTCTTTATGTGAGGAACATTTTGTGAGTACACTTAAGAGAGATAGGGATGATAGATATACAGTATCAATGATTTTGAGTAAGGATCCGCCATGTTTATAAAAATCCAAAGACAAAGCTGTAAGGCGAATTAATTGGTTGCGAAAGCGTTTGTCAAAATATTTGTCCTTGTATGCGGATATTTTGAGGGAGTATGAGGAGTTGGGTCATATGGAAAGGGTCGTTGAGTCAAAAGAACTTCCCACACTACACATTATACCATCACGTGGTATTTTTCGCTCTGATAAACTGAGAGTTGACTTTAATGCTTCATCCCCTACTACAACAGGCCTAAATCTAAATGATATACGAGTGAAAGAAGAGATGTTAGAAGATGACTTTGAGACTGTTACTCGATTTAGGAAACTCAAGTTTGCTTTTACTATAGATAAACAAAATATGTATTTGCAGATTCGTATAGAAGCGAGTCAAAGAGACCTTCAGCGCATCCAGTGGAAGGTTGG
The DNA here is from genome assembly GCA_026289955.1 of Argiope argentata. Lineage (NCBI taxonomy): Eukaryota > Metazoa > Arthropoda > Arachnida > Araneae > Araneidae > Argiope > Argiope argentata. The sequence goes on along the minus strand of JAOUZG010017157.1, from coordinate 4,304,901 downwards.
ATTTGAGACAAAGATCGTAACTTATTGTTTGAAAACGGCTTCTTATGGAATGTCCAACGCTCCTTTTCATGCTTGAAGAACCCTTCAACAATTGACTGAAGATGGGAAAGCGAGATTTTTTTTTTTTTTTTTTTTTTGACATCTGAATTGCTGCTACACGATACCTATATGGACGATATCGTTGGTGAAGTGCCTGATAGAGATACTGCCCACTCGCTACAGTCAGAACTATAAGATGCCTTGTAATCGTGGGGAATGGTACTCCACAAGGATCTTCTAACTTTCCTGAGTTCTTGAACAGTTCTTTGTCGTCCGACTTCGGCATTCCTTCTCAGCAGAGTCTGGCTTATCTATGAAGACGTCAGGCATCATTTGAATTCCGTTACAGAATAGTTTTGTGTTTAAAGCCTCGATTTTGATTAAACCATAGTTTACTAAGCATGAAGTACTGAGTTTTATAGTGAGGCTTTATGACTCACTAGATTTATGTTAACTAGAGCAAAGGTCCTTTTACAGAGACTATGGCAGAAAAAAAATGGATTGGGATGTTGTGTTACCAGATCCAATTACCAAACAATGAAAGGAGTTTGTGACCACCTTCAAGTGCATGGAAACAGTGAAAATAAGTAGTTTTATTCTAACCGACGTCATCCTTCCTAAAAGTCGTCCTATAGGGTTTTGCAGATTCGTCTGAAGCGGTATACAAAGCTGTCATTTACTTGCAGTGTTTCAATCAGACCAATCATGCAAAGGTGACTACTCTTTCAAGCAAGTCACCTATTGCACCTATTTGTGTTATTTCAATACCTCGATTGGAGCTCTTCGCTTTTGTTCTTGTTCAGCCTATGCAGGAAATAGTCCCTGTATAAAATTAGAGATTAGTGATACTGTGCTGCATACAGATTCAGTGATTGCCTCAGCGGGGTTAAAAACGCATGTGAATCAACTTAAAACCTTTATAGCTGATCAAGTATCATAGATTGGCAGAAAAATGTTATTGGATTCATGTGCCATACATCTAAATCCTGCTTATCTTATTTCATGTGGGCTACACCCTCAAAATCTCCCAGAATCAGATTTGTGATGGAGGGGCTCTCCGCTTCTTGAGCAAAGTAAGTTCCTGTGTACAACCAAGCTTTAGTCTGCTAAACGAGTTTGAGTACTATAGCAGGAATGCACAACCTTTTCAGGATGAGGGACCAAAATATGAAAAAGGGTCTTTAAAACATGTTATAAACGTGAAAACACGGAATACGCATGAATTACCTTATTTCTTCACTTATTTTACTCATGCACACTTACATTATGCAATAAATAAATGAATAAAACACAAGCATTATAGATATGATTTAAATACTTAACCTCTAAAAAAATGATTCATGCTAAAAAAGGTGGCAAACTTGAAGTAGATTGACAGAGGAAAACTTTTTGGTAATTATACAGAGATCACAATTTAAATTTTGAGAAAAAAATTAATAATCAAATTTAGTAAAAAATTAATGAAACAGAATATTTGAATTTATTGATTTTATTCTGGGCTTAATATTGTTGTGGCAGTACACAGAACAGAAGGAAGGTTCTCATCTGCCATTCTGTTTCTTATTTTTGATTTGTTTGAATTCATTAGTGAGAAAGTTTGCTCACAAATGTAAATGTTGCCAAAGAAAGTGTTGTACATGCAGCTGCATTTTGCTTTAAGCACGAAAATTCATTGGATAAATTTTTACAAAATTCTAATATCGGCTTTTCTTTGAATTGATTTTTGAAAAAAATCAGAATTTGGTAAATCAATTAAAGCTAACTGCATATTCTCATTCACTATATTTACATGAACAGATAAGGGAAAAGAAAATATATCAATTTTTTTGGCACTTTTCAAAATCTGAAAAATTGATCGTAAAATATGTACACAAGATTTGAATTTGATCCTCATACTGCATTTTCATGTGTGGAAATTTTGCACATCCATTAGCTTCTCCTATACGAAAACTCATACTCACAGGTAGCTATGATGGGAACAAATTGAAAAGCCGTGTAATAAAAAGTAAATAAAGTTAATGAACAACTGTAAATTATTTATTCTGATGTAGAATCGTTTTAGTATCAGATTTTTTTCCACCCCCTGTTTATTTGAAAAAGTCTCATTTCATTTAAAATTAGTTTTATTTTATCAACAACTTTTGAAGACCAACTTCAAAGGCTCAGCGGGCCATAGGTTGTGCAGCCCTATACAATAGTGAATTCAAGACAGCGGAGTCTGAAATGCCTGTACCTTGTATGAATGTGTTTGCAAATTGCAAGCAGTTTCTTTTATTTAATATATTGTGTATGAGTAATAATTAGGTAAAAAATCTTCACATTTTTAGTTATGTATTAAGATTTTTAAATAATATGAAACCATCTGTGTTATACTGTTTAACCCTTTAAATGTCTCAACATTGGACCTGGCTGAAACTAGATTAATCTGAATGGTTCAATATTTATATTGTATTGGTTACAGAAAAAAAGATTATATAAATAATAAAAATTATAAAAAATATGTTTGATAGGTAATTTTTAAAAGTTACTTGGTGGACATTTAGAACAAGTGATTTCCTTCATTGACTTTCCTCATATTCTCTTTGAATGGTTCAAAATTTAAACGTAATATTCACAACATTTAAATTATATGCACATTTAGCAATTAAAGTGTTCCTCTACATAGGATTGAAAAAGAAAAAAAAAGTGTTTTAAAGAATTTAAATCAATTTATAATGTATAAAAATACATAATAATAAAATGTTATAAATACCATTTTTAAACAATGAAAAGCTGCACATGCTATGTTGTGCCTTTTGACAAGCATATAGTTTGTTTTCTAAAAATAAATTACAATGTTTTGAAAGTGGCTTTTGGTCCATAAGCTTCCATGGTGACAGATAACAAATTTTACATGGTCCTTGAAAATTGTGTTGATATTATTTTGATGTATAAAACTTTTGAACAAGATAATTTCTGAAATTTTAAGAAAACATCTATAATTTCTTGCAGATGGAGAATGTTATAAAGCAGTCTGAGGAGGATAGAAACAAGCATTTGGAAAATGCAAAAACATTGCACCATGATTATAAGCCATTAAAAGAACTTGTTGATACCCTGAGGCATGAAATAGGACTCAGCAAATTGCCAGAACTTCATGAAGAAGATGAAAACTTTAAGCCAGAGTAAGAATTCAAAATTTTGGTTTCTTTTTATGTTTCTTTAGTATATCTTAAAAATAGTATATAAGAGATAAAAATAAGTACTAGAAAGATTTAAATTTGTGATAAATTAATTGAGAAATTGTACAACAGAGAAGGGGAAGGTGTATTTATCATTTTACGGACATTTATTAATTTGAAGTTGTTTTGACTCAAAAATTATATGAAGTTTCACAATAACTTATTATGAAGAAATGAACACAATTCTTGTTTTCATATTGTCATTTGCATATTTATTTTTCCATTAATTATGATTTAAAATAAATGAAATTTCAAATGCCCCGATAATAACTTTTATTTCTTTACTTTTAAAAACGGTTTTTCATGTTTTTTAAAGCAAAACAAGCACAACATTATTATTGTACCTGCTTCATACATTTGCAAAAATAAATAATTGTCATTTTTCAATTCCTTTCATATCTTATGTAATACTTTTCTCTTTTAATGAAAAGGATATTTATTATTTTAATCAGAAGGAAATTTAATTATTTTATTGGAAGAAAGAATAGTATCAAATCTCTATGTGTTTGCTATTACAATGTAAAATATACTTTACTTCTCCATGGCCCATTAATTTTTCCTTAAAGTTTTCTTTTAAACATATTCGACTTTTTTAGATACCTTAAATTAGTATTTTTATTCAGATTTTTTGAGAAACAGAAAACTGAATGGCAGAATGAGATTCCAGAGCAGGCTCTACCCTCTTCTTTGTCAGCTGGTGCTTCAAGCCAGCAGATGCAAGCTGGAAGAAGCAAACCTCTGCAAGATCGCCCTCAACCAGCAGCTTTCCGACAGCAGCCACCTCCCATGAAGGTATTCCATTCAAAAATATTTCATCATTATAGACACACATTTAGCCACAAAAGTGTGCATAGGATTGAAAAATGTGAAATGGAAATCAGTCTGTTATGTTAAAATATACATTTTGTGGTGAATGCTATACATATAAGCCAGATAACATCCCTCGGACCGAAGTGCACTTTTGGCTCAACGGATATGTTACTCAACTACTAACCATAAGATTGGGAGTTCGGGCCTAGCGCATCCGCTACACCCAAAAGTTCAAAAAACATTATGTATGCTATAATTGAAATAATGAAATACTACATTTCTGATATACAATATTAAATATATAAATGTTTTATTGTTATGCTTTTTGATAAACATATAGTTTTTTTTTTTCCTGAAAATAAATTACGAATTTTGAAGATCGTTTTTTGTCCCTTCATTAACTACTATGATAACAGAGTTCACATAGTCCATGAAAATTATAATACTTGGGTAAATACCAAAATGATCAATTTAACTTTAGCCCTTGAAAAAGATTAATTTATCTTTATTCCCCATACATTCAGCAAAATGCTCCATAATTTAAAAATAGAAATTAATTTGTTGGATACATTATTACTACTCATGCCTCTTGTCAATTTTTCAAAAAAGAAAAAAGAAATTAGGTAGAGCAGCTAAGTATTTTTTTAGCATTTATAAAGGCAGCATTTTTCTTATACACTGTGATGTATAAAAGTTTTTGTCCTAAAAATGTGTGATGTATAAAAGTGTTTGTCCTAAAAATTTACAAAATTTATTCATGTTATCTTTTTTGAAATTTACACCTCTAAAACATTTTTTTTCTTTTTTATACAATAATGAAAAAAAAATTAGGAACAATTTTCCACTTTTGTGTCGTTTTTATGAGCTAAGCAATAAGCCAGTGGCAAGTTATTTTTTTTTTTAAAAAAAATTATATCTTGTGAGCTAAATTGTTTCACTAATGAAAATTTTTTTCTATTAGTAAAACTATTATTCAGTTTTGCTTGTTGATGAATATATAAGGGAGGCTCTACTGGAAGGAAACAAATCATTTAATTTTTAAAAACTCTGCCAATGTGCTTATATTTTTATTATTGTATTTTTTGTGAGTACATTTGACAGACAGTTCTGTGATATGGCTGGTTAGCTGAAAATTTTTCTAGATAGGCATGTATATTCTAGTATTGGTTAATGCATTTGAAAAAAAGGGGGTATACAGTTGAAGGTTATCTGAAATTCAGTAAAAGAAAAAGGTTTTATTTGTTCCCCTTCTGAGGATAAAATTTTATTTTACGTTGACTTTTGTTTGAAGAATAGAACAATTTTTCAAATAAAGTTAAGAATATATTCTGCAATAATTAAAGAGAATAATGTAAAGTGACATCATTCTGAAGATATTGAAAACATCTGAAAAAGGCCAGGGAAATATCTTTAAAACCTCGGAATGTTGTCAAAAATTGGAAATTCTAGCTTAAGAAAAAATTAAAAATCTTCACCAAAAATTTGGGTTAATTTGGAATTTTGATGATGCTACTGCATAGCAAAACCATAAATGAAACGTCATTTTCTTTTAATAAAAATATTATGGTTAAAAAATTTCATGTTGAAATGTATGCTGTAGAGCATTTGGTTCTATACAAATTGAAAATATGTCAAGAATGCGAAATTTTGAATTTACCCCACCCCACTCCCTACACACAAAAGAATATGGAAAAATAAAAGCCCAATCTAAAAAGTGTTGAATACCAAGAGAAGTAAAAGTTATAATTTCAAAAAAATGAAGAGAATAAGAAAATGAAACACACTATAGATTAACTCAATGGTTTAAAATAAAAATTAAACAAAATATTGAAAGGTATTTTCTTTTCTGCAAAAGTTTAATAAATTTGTTGGAAATTCATAAATGAATGAAAATTTACAATTCATAGAAGCTAAATTAATTTTAAAAATAGAGGCTGGAGCAGAACTACTTAAAATTTAAGTATAACTTTAATGGCATTTTCAGTTCATTAGTTTTAATGAAAATAAGGATTTGCTAGTATGTGTCTTGTCTCTTTCATTCTATCAAGCTCTAGTCAAAAGCAAGTTCTGAGACTCTTGTGGGACTTAATTTTTTTTTTCTCTAACAAATTGTGTTAGCACTAAATTATGAGTGCATTTATGCACCAGTTGTAATTTGTGTGAAATTTGCATGTAATTATATTTATGCGATATCTAATTATAAGGATGATTGTATTGTGGAATTACATCTCACTTTAAATCTAAGGTTAAGCAGATGGTGTCTAATGTTCTTCACTTAATCAGTTATAAGTAGTTGGCAGCAAAGTAATAGCCTATTTGAATATGTCAGTTCTTAAAAATATTATGTAATTTTATAATTCTTTCCTTCAAATTTGCATTTACAATTATTATTTCAAAAAAATGGATATTTTTTTAGTTTAGCTTAGAGATATTCAGTTAGGTTATTGTCTTTGGATTGTGATGATATTCAGATTTGAATTTAAAATATGGGAATCATTCTCTTTTAAAAACTGAAAATGTGCTTTAAGATATTAAACTATAAGAGTATTTATTTCTAGAACAATCTTATAACAGACAGAAAATACCTTTACGCTATTCAGATGTACATATTTTTTTATTGTTTTGGTAGAAAAGTGTAATGTTCAGAATCCAATGGTAGCTATATGCTGCCTGATTTTTATATATGATCTTAATACTTAAAATAAGTTGTATATTTTTCATTTTGAAGTCTTCCATTTTTTCCACATTGTGTTTCTTTCATCATTTTGAAGTACATTGCTTGTATCAGTAATATCAGTTTGCTTGAAAATTCAGTGTGACTTTATGTTAAGCATATATTTTATTAGCTGAATAATTGCGAATCGATACTGAAAACTACTCATAAAATTTTTATTGACATTGAAAAATAATTATTGGATATTTACAATTAATTTCAATTCAAAATGTGATTAATTAAAAATATTTATTATTTATTTTTTTCATTTTTAGAGTTGTTTGTCATGTCATCAACAAATTCATCGTAATGCTCCCATTTGTCCACTATGCAAAGCTAAAAGTCGATCTAGGAATCCCAAGAAACCAAAGAGAAAACTGGATGATTAAGTAACTAAATATTTTATAACATTTCAGTTTGCAAGTTGGGAATTTTTGATTATTATTAAATAAGTGAACATGTTTGTGTTTTATATATAAGATGGACAGATTTTATGTTTTTTAACTATAATTTCTTTGAAAATTATTTGTGTACTTAAAATGTATAGAAAAACTAACAAACCTCAACTATTGGTTCGTTTTGCCTATTTTATTTCATAGAAGTCACACTTTTTGAGAAAGAAACTAGAGAGTTTCCCCAAATGCTATCACTGAACTTATTTCAGTTATTTTTTATTTCATTTCAAAGCTTGTAACATGGAAAGAGAACATCATTGACTGCCTACCTATATCCACTTCCCATTTTATAAATGATTTCTTATCTCATTTTTTACTATATTAAATTTTTGTACATTTGAATGTTTTTCAAAAATAATATACTAATGTGACATTTTTTTTTGGAAATTTCCATTGAATCGATTATTTAATTAAATTTTGTTTTCTTACAAGTTATTTTATATAGTAAATCTGAGGGGGAAGGGAATGGCTGGAAAATTTTGTATTATTTATTACAATATAAATTTCAAATTGAATAATAATATTAATTTTTTTCCTAATTAAAAAGCATGTTCTGAAAAAATGTTTCCATCTGGTTTATTTTGATATAATTAGTGACATAACCAGACTATTCATAACAGTGCTTTTAATTCTTATTTTTGATATTTCTTATTTTTTGCTTGATTATATTTTCTTGTATTTTAAAAAAAAGAACTTTAAAAAAATTCTTATTAGGTAGTATTGATATTTGACTACTGTACTTGAATTCCAAGAAGTACTTAACACTTTCTAGATTAAATATCTATGCTGTAGAATGCACTGTAATCACAACTTTTGCATTCTTGAAAATAATTTCTTAATTTTATCTAACCGAACAGTTTTTGCCTCAATTTAATTCTAGTTGCAAATGCACTCAAATGTTGTGTAATGTTTTGTAGTTATGTAGATACATCAATGTCCAATGATGCATTTCTATGTATGTAAACTTTAAAAAAAATAATGTAAAATGATGTATGAATTTAGTTTTAAAACTCATTAATTTATTATTAGTAATTTTTTGGCCTTTAAATGCTTTTGATTATTCATTTCTTATATCAAAAATTATTTTTAACTTGGTAATGTTAAGTAAAAATTTATAAAACATTCTAGTAGAATAAAAATTATTAATAATTTTTAAAAAAATAAAATACATTCCATCAATACCCTAGCGTTTTGTTTATAATATTGACTTTAAAATTTGGTAATTTTGCATAAAAGAAAAATTAAAAATAATTCAATGATTTATGAAGTATTGGACAACATTTCAGTAAGAAACAGAAGTGAATCAGATAAAATTTTAAAATCATTAATCCCAATTTACTTAAATATTGAGATACATAAACTTCCAACAAGAGAGATATTTTGTTGTAAGTTTTAATATATATGAAAAAGTAATATAAGAAATTTAGATTGTAATTAATTTATCAGTTATTACCTTTTTTTTTTTACTTAGATTGAAAAAAAAGAGATTGTAAGTGACTTCTAAATTTTAAAATAGTTATAGTGAATTCGAATAGACAATCAGGATTAGTGAAATGATTAGTCTATAAAAAGTTCCTTTTTTTTTTCCTTTAAAAAAGAAATTTTAAAGAACAAATGCATTTTTTCTGTAATAAATTACACTTAAATGTATTCTAATGATTTTTTTATATCTTAGTTATAATTTTATTATTTCAGTTTATATATTTGTTTGATAAATATTTTTTCTTCTGTGCCAATCTAATTAATTTTCTTGTGTTCAGTAAAATAATTTCTATTACAAGTTTATGATTAGTAAGCTTGAAGTTTCCTATTTTTACATCTTATGGCATAATTATTCCAATTATTATTGTTACAACTCTCATTGCTATCTACTCAAGAGATATTGATTCATTTATGGATCGTTTCTCTTTCAAAAGGTTGGTTTCATAATTGGCATTCTAAAGAAACTGGGAATTTTAGAATAATCCTTCGAAACCATTCTGTGATCCAAATTCTGAAAAATTAGTTTCTGTCTTCTAGAAGGGATTCAATTCCAAAATAGTTTTTTTTGAATTATTAGTTGAGAAAATATATCAATCTTTCTGGTTAAGATGCTAATGAACATTCCTGAATTAAAATTTTGCTTGATTTATATTTTAAATGTATGCATTGAAAATTGATATTTAACTTAGTAATATACAATAAGAGAAAGTTAGAAGACTTAGTTAAAAGTTAGATGTAAAATTGGCATGATGTAATGCAAATAATTAAACATTCTTTATTAGCAGCTATTGTTTTCAGTTAATAATGGAAGAAATACAATATTATTTTATTTATTTATTGTTGTATAATGTCAAATACCATTTCTTGTCTTGAATAAATGGGTACAAAGCAAGGATAAAGAATAATGTTTACTGATTCTGAAATACAGGAATAAACCACAGAAAGAAAAGAAGAAAAAAAATCAGTAAATTTATCTTTCTACCAGCAAACTATTAATCTGAAAATCAATGTGAACAATTCATTAAAATAATAAATAATTTTATCTGTTTCTCTTTTTTTTTAATTGAAACCAAAACCTATTTTCAATTTAAATGTAATGACATTTTATGTTGAAGTACAATGTAGAAAAACTTTTACCATTATTCATAACTTTTTATGGGAAAGAATCAAACTTTTTCAATGTAACAAATGCTGTGTTATGCATCTAAGAATAATCAGTTATAAAATGTAGATTATTGCTTTCAAAATATGTTTAAATTATCACAAAAATAATAACTTTTATACTGATGATTAAAGAAAGAAATATCTTAAAGAGATGATTCCTTAATAGAAAATCATTTTATTTATTTGCATGATATATTAACTAAAATTTGCACTCTGAATAATTTATCTCTGAAAAATCTGTTCAAAAGGTGTTAGCATTGAAAATTTTTAGTGCCATTTTAAATAGGTGAATAATCTTTTGTGAAAATTTTAGTTTCAAGATCTTTTATTATGCATTGCATTTAAAATGACGTTTTTAGTTTTCATATACAATGAATAAAAGCAATATAAGGTTAAGTAGTTTTGTTCTCCCCTCCCCCCTCTGTTCCTTAACTGTTTCTCTCTCTCTTTCTCTCTTTTTGTTACGGCATCTAAGGGGAGGAACATAGTCCTTAAATGTAGTCCTTTAAGAAATTTTCTTCATCTATCTAGAAAGACTTATTATTATACTCTTATGTGTCTTGATGCATTTGAATTGTGTTAAAATAATCACTATAAATTATTGCGGGATTTAAATATTGTGCCAAAATTAATGAAGTTAATGATAAACTTTATATCTTAGAAAATGTTGAGAATTTTTGAATCTATACATGGGCTTTTCTTTTCTTTTTTAGAAAGGAATAGATTGATTGACCAAGGTGGAATACCCCCAGACCTGTACCCAGCAGCAACTCATTCATTTGGGCTGCAAAACTACTTGACACCCTGAACTTATATTTAAAAATTGACATTTCTGTTTTTAAATCAGATTTTCTTATTTTTCCACTATTAGACTTTGATTCTGTTTGCTTATTTAGTCAATCTGAGAGTCCAATAATAAAAAAATTTTAAAAAAGGGAAAAAGTCAGAAAATGAACCTACAGACAAGAGAAATGCAAGTTATTATGATTGTTTATGTAGTCATAAAAGTTAACTGCTTACTGATTGATTGTTTTGGAAAAGAAAACAACCTTTTTCACCTTTTGAATTAAGAATTGCTGGATCTGCAATCAGAATTAAACCTGGCTTGGAGTGCAGATTATTTCTTTTTTCACTCTCATCCAATGTCCACTATCATTCTCTCTCTTCCCCCAACATTGGATATTTATGAGTCATGGTTTCAATTCTTATTACATTGATAGACTCATCTTCTTTATTGAACATTCATTTTATTTTGTTAGAAATAACATTTTTAAGTCAGAAAAAAAAATGGATTGTTTTTTGAAATATTATTCAGGTGAAAATTTTTTGTGAAGGACCAGTTATAATAATTGCATGTAAAAAACAAAGAATGTTATGTATCTGAATATCTAATATTCATCATTTTATTTGTTATTATATTCATTTTTGGATAGGCATTTTTAAAGTAACTTAGCAGAGATGAAAATACATTTGCAGAGAGGGATTCACTCTTTTACCGGTTGAATTCTCTTTTCAAATTCAATTATTACTTATTGATGAAACTGCTAGAAAATTGTCAGATACTCATTAATTAACATATTTGAAATTAATAATTTGTGGGTTTTCTTTCTTAACTGCATTCTCTTGGCAAATATTTTTGTGAAGTACTTCTTATTTATAAGCTGACATGCCATTACTGTTGGTACTTTTGAAAAAATTATTTGTTTTTGAATTTTATTGAATATTTAATAATGGTGTAAAGTTTGCTTAGTTTTAGTTTCAGAATGTTAAACATTTCTTATGCTTTACTCCCCCCCCTCTTCTTCATGTGTAGTATTGAACTCTCATTTTGGGGTACTTTTCTATAGATAATATTAATTTCCTATGTGCCATATATATATATATATATATATAAAGCTGTTCTTTTCTAGAAGTTGAAGTATTTGTATAACATTTCACATAAATGTCATTTTTCTGCTGTGTCATTTGTGAATCTCAGAATGAGTGTTCATTTTTTTAAATTTTTATTATTTTTTTATTCTGAGTTAGTGTATATAAATTGTCTTATTAATGACTTATTTAAAAAGATTCTTTTTATACATTTCCTGAGGGTTAAATTTTATTATTATTATATTTTAATTTCACATATTATACATTAATTTCAACATCATATTGTAATGATTATTACCAGCTAAATGTTTTTTTAAGTAAGGAATAAATTTTTAGATGTCAATAACTGACTCAACATTGTAATTATCTTATTCTCCATTTTATTATGATATATTTACAAACTGGTCAATAAATCATCGATATCAAGGACAATTTATCTTGAAACCTAATCACTGACAAATATATAATTGTTGAAATAAATGATGAGATGATATATACAGCCAATTTTTTTAATTGTTCTCTTCTTTTAATGATAAAAATATATATATCTGAATGCTCTATTAAATCATTAAATGAGTATGCAGCTCCCTCTATTTTTTTAAGGGAGTGGTTGGTGATTTAGACTATTGGTTACTAATGGCTTAAAATATTGCTTAAATTTAATTGATCTTATGTAATGATTATTTAAATTTTGATATTGATACAAAATTTTAAATAGTTATTCCAATTTAAATACCAACCATAAATTTATTTGATTTATATATTAATAATTGGTTCCTCTAGAAATAAAAATAATTCTCTGAATGTTAGTGAACCTTAAGAAATTTTCAGATTTTATCTGCAGTCTTTTCTTACACTTACCATTACCATTTATCTGATTTTAATTGTCAAATTTTGGCGACTTTAAGGCATATAAAATTATTTCATGTGGCAAAATTTTCTTCATATTTTCTAATTAAACTAACTATTGCATATTTACTAATTATTTTTAATCAACAGTGTATTTTAGATGTCTATTGAAGTTTGACCCTCACTGAATTATGCATTCATGAATACATAGACAAAATTCTTTTTTGTCCATCAGATGTTAATCAATTTTGTGTAATCAATATGATTTGTAACTCATACAATAATAGAGAAATTTGTAACTTGTATTCAAAGTAATAAAATTATCATTGGCATTATATGCTTTTTAAACAAAAATTGTATTATTTAAAAATAATAATCCTGGATTTTCTTAATTCTTAGATATCTCCATTTTAAACATTTAAAAATCAAGTAAATTGTCCATTATAGCTAGTCAAGATTATTATTTTGATGTTTGACACAAATTTAAAATATATTTGGAGTAAATATCATTCAAACAATAATTAAGAATTTTTTTTCAACTGTACATTAGTTTTTAAAAAAAAATGTTTAACTGTGCATACTTTTTGTTTTTTGTGATTTTTTGAAACCAAATATAGAGACATTGATGTTTAATGTTTGATTTTTCAGTTGTAAATAATGAAGTATTGTGTATTAGTACATTTTTGGATATCTATTTCCTCTTCATGTGCTTATGTAATCAAGATATAGGTATAGAAATATTGTGATGCCTGTCATTTTCTTGAATTATTCCGAATAAAAATGTTGCAAAGACCTCTAGTTTCAAACTGATATTGTTGCTCATTCAAAAATTTCATAATGGATAGGGGAGGTGAAGTGAAATTTTAACATTTTAAAATAAAATGTCATTCATACTATGGAATCATAAAGAAATATTGGTTGCTTAAAATTACCTTTCTATAGAAGTTATGCCACATAGCATAAACCGTTGCAGTTTAGAATTAAGATGGCTTATTGTAATAGCTCCTTAATGCTTCATGTAATAGTTCCGCCATGCTTCCGATATGATGTTATATTATGAAAAAAAAACCATACAATCATATTAAAGACATTTTATATTTAAATCTTGGAATTTATACTTTGGATGTAACTTGTCTATATGATAAAGTCCTTTATTATAAATATGATAATTTTTGCTCTCTTCTCTATCCGTATTTAATTTCATTAACTTTTATTTATTAACTTTTCAGAAAATTGATGAAATTAACTGTTTAAGAATCTTATTATTATATAATTTTATTTCTTTGAAAGAAAATATCCCGATTTTTAATCTTGAGTATTTCTATGTTTTAACTCTTCTTTTTTCTTTTTCTTCTGATTAACTAACTTGATTTTAATCTAACAAGTTATTAAAGTAATATTGACAAAAAAATTTTATGATACACAATAATAAGTAAAGAAATTTTAGATATTAATCAAAATAAGCAATTATTATTTCATTTTGAAAAGCAATGACAGTTTTCTGTACAAGTGTTGAGATCTGGGCGTGGGAAACTTAAAATCTATTTGAAGATTATAACAATACAAAGTCTGAGCCAAAATTTCTTCTACATTGCTCTTTCTGTCATTTAAATTTGAGAAAATAAATTTACTTATTTTTTTAAATAAATAAAAAAAATTAAATGCAGTTAGTTACAAATAGTAGTTGAATCTTTTTTTTTATGAAATAGTAATAGTAGCAGAATCTTTTTTTAAATAAAAATTCTTTAATCACTTTTTTAATAGATTGATTATGAATTCTTTATGCTCCTTTAATTGGAAATCTATGCCAATTTGTAAAATTTATGACCCTAATTATGATTTCCCTTCAGTGTAAAGAAAATGTTAAAGCAGCTTTATTTTACTATATAGTAGGATAATATATGCATACTTAATTAGTTTTAAACTTTTTAGATTGGTAAACAAAGCTTGTTTTTGCATATTTCATGGTGTTGTGAATGAAATTGATTTTTCGTTAATATTCTTCCAAATTGAAGAAAATCGGATTTTAATAAATAGAAAATCCAAACATTGTTTCATTCTGTATATTCTTCCAAGATGGCAGAAAGTATAATTTTAGAAGTGTCTTGCTTTCTTCTGACATAAATCGACCCTTTGTTGCTTATTTTACTTATATTACTTATTTAGTAAGGATAAATTTAAAAGTATGTGGTGGTATGATATGGAGTATAAGATATGAACGGTAAACAATTTCAATCTAATTAGACTTCTACATTTCAATTGTAGTTAAAGAAATCTCTAAGATTGCTATGTAAAAAAGCAGAAAGTAAAAATATTTGTCTCATAGTTTGAAGCTATTATTGAAAAATTATGACTAGCAGCTGAGTTTGCAACTTCCAAACAATGAACGAGCATTAGACTGATTGTTAAATCATAACCAGAATAAATTCATTCGTGATATGCAGGGTGCATCTAACCGATGCTGGGTGTATTGGGTTCGAAAAAAATAAGTCCAATTTGTTTCATAACACACACTTTTAATCAACTTCAGAAACCGTGAAATATTCAACTACATGTTACACTGACTAAAAACAGAATCTAATTGATTGAAACAAGAGCAGAAACTTTACACATACATAGTTACGTCATTTCAAAACAGCGCCGCCTCTCGGACGGTTTTTCCTCTCTCCGTTCGCAACACTGATATATAGTTTATGCCTTTCCATTTCTTGTTTTTATTTTATTTTTCTGAATCTTTGAAATTTGAACATATTTAATTTTATGTGGGAAATCCTATGATGTTATTGAAGTTAATCGTATGTAAAATATAATGAATCGGATTTTTCCGCGCTTTTTCCAAAAATTGTAAAATACCTAGCTGAATGCCAGGCATATTTTGTTCTACAATTCCCAGTTTGATGATGAATTTATTTGAGTAACTAAGGTTAATATTTTATACAAATTTTATATCTATTGTCAATGAAAAGCATCTTTTATAGAAATAGCTGTGTATTAGATTTATTATCAATGTATGTAAACTTCCTGAAAATGTATGGGAAAATATTTCAATTAAATAAGGTACGACTTTTTAAATATAACTTGCATGTTTAATGATCTAAAAAAATGATATGAAAGGCTATAAAAATTTATTTTACTAAGCAAGATAAATATTAGTACTAACATTTAATCCTATATTTGCTTAAATGACATGGTCAGTTACAGTAATAGAAGTATGTAACGATTCAAAATACTTGAATCATGTACAGTGTACAATTCTTGTATCCATATTAAAATTAATTCATAAAATAATCACACTTGTAATTAATATAAAAGTAATAATTTTTAAAATTTCAGTTATTTATAAAATGTATTTATAATTGAATGAAAATATTTCAAATCGCTAATATAAATTAGTAAGGTCTTTCGATGCTGGATTTTGAACATTTTCAAAACATCAATATAAACACACAATATTAATATATTTTTAACTAAACATATTCATTCAAATTTCTACTGTACAAAAAAATAATCAGAATTACTTTCAAAATAATTCCAAAAGAAATTACAATCGCATTTATGATTAATCCAAAACAACGGATGCAATAAGATCGTTTTTGATTTTAAATTAATCACATACATTCAGATTTCTGTCATACCCGTAATTAATCGAAACTGGATTCAAAATATTTCCAAAACAAACAAAATCATATTTAAAATAAATCGATAAAGAGATTCTAAACAATCTTTTAGCTGTTAAAAAATACCGGACTCGGCCACATCGCTTTTTAGGGATAGGCTTAATGAGGTACTATTCTGAAGACTTTCCTAGGAGCAGAATTTTTAGAGCCGCCCCTAGATGCTTCTGGCAAAAGTCCCTAACCCACTGATGCTCTTTCCAGGAACAGGCCTCCCACAAAAGTTGCGTAGTTGCATTACTTTCGCATTTGTCTCTGCGGAAAAAATGTTCATTTGTGTTTTTAAACAATGCTTCATTCAAATTATTCAATGCTTCAAAAAAATTTTCGTATGAACTTATATCCATTCTTAACTGGATATAAACACCATAATTACTAAATTTCCAATATTGAAACGATTTGAAATTAGCATAATTAAATTTTCTTTTTCTGGTTAGCATAAGAATTCCGCTGCTCTGAAATATTTCACAGTTTTTAAAAACAGAATTATGGCTTATTTTAAAGCTGTTTTAAAAATTAAAGAAATATTTTTAATTAATTGCCAATAATAAATTTCTCTACATTGATTTATAAAAACATTTTGGGAAAGATGCCCAAAAAATCATGCAAATTTAAATACTTTTTTTTTTAATTTTATGACAGAGAATGTAAGGGTCACGCATGTATCAATTATTATTTATTTTTTTTTTTAGATATCGTCAATACTATGGTTGGCAATGTGATAAAGAAAGAAAAATGCTTCGTTTGTTAAAATTCTGTGGATTTCAGAATTTATCGGGAAATAATTTAAACTGTTCACATTTAAAATATTTATTTACTATTTTTGCATTAAAAGGATTTTTAAAAAAAAAATATTTTTAATTGAAAAGAATTTAAATAAATTAACAATTAAAATAATATTTCTTCTGCTTTTTTTTATTTCTTTTTCAAGGTGTTTTAAGAGTATATAAAAGAGAACTGATATAATTAGACTCAAAAATATAATCTCATAAATTTGCAAAAACGTCATTTCGGGAAAATATTAGTAATGTATTCTGAATCTCGTTCAATCTAAACTTAAGATTTTAACCCCTTGACATACGAATTTGTTTTAATTAAATTGTTAGTTTAATTAGATGACACATACCATCTGAGATATATATTGTTATCTTGATTTTTATAATAATATAACAAACATTTGAGATATTGAAGCATTTCTAGGTGATTTATGCATTTTTATATGCTTAATTCTGTTCACTTATTTGCAGCTTAAAACTGAAAAGTCAATAATTCGATGCGCGTCTCAAACGCGTCATTGTTTGCGAAGGGGTTTAAAATATCGAATGGAAATTTCTGAAAGTAAAGGAAGATAAATTATTGAATGCAACCAGCCTTTCGATTAACAGTCATTCATACTCCATATTCTATTGTCTACACATTATTTTTTGTGAAATTATATATAATGTTTTCAGAGAAAGGTTTAATAAAATGCAAAGAAACTATTTTAAAAAATCATAAATTTCCTTAATTATAAAATAATGATTATCAAAACAGAAATACCATTAGATTAACATTCTTGTACATTCAAATAAATTCTGCATTTTTAAGAAATCTCTATTGTAACTTTTTTGCCGTGTTTCGTAGAAAACGTTTAAAAAAATAGGTATCTTGTAGGAAGGATATAGATAAATGCGTGTTTTTGTCTCTCAAAATCCATATACTTTTAGTAATTAAAAAAAATTATTTTGTGCAAATGGAATGCCTTGAAATGCTATATTCTAAACTTATAGCTTATAAAAATGTGTTAAAAATATTTCTTAATGAACATAAAATTTATAATGTAATGATTTAAAATAGGACATTTTCTACCGATTAAAAAAAAAAACTATACCTGTAACAAAATTTATGAGCCAAATATCAAATTTGTTGAATATGTTTTATTGATAATTGCGTTTCTAAAAAAAAACGGAAAGGGAGGGGGGAAATTTGCCTGAGAAATTACTAATATATTCGTAACACGAAATTAATAATGATGGATATTGCTGCTCTAAAAAAGAAAAGGTAATCGATTTTGTTTGGTCCCAAGTTTTTAACTATTATAGATTCTAGATTTTAAATACAGTCAATTCTTTCTTTAACTATTATAGATAAGACTATTTCATTCTGAGAATTTGTTATTGATTTAAAGCATTTGGAAAAAGTTCAGAAATTTAGCGCAAAAATTGCCAAGTTTTCTCAAGTATTTAACATATATATATATATATATATATATATATATATATATATATATATA
>JAOUZG010017157.1:4244086-4265630 GCA_026289955.1 Argiope argentata | reverse complement strand
AACAATATAAATACATAATTGGCAGCTGAACACAAATGCTAAATAGATAATCAGTCAATAAATATTAATTTTAGATTTTTAGTGGAGTCTGATAATAACTATAATAATAAAATAAATAAAGAATAATAAATAATAACTTTTTGTAAATGTCTTTAAAAATTTTAATAAATAAATACATCAAGTTCAATTCAAGTAAAAAAAATTATTGAAAGTGTGAAAGAAATAAGTAAAAATAAACGAGTAAAGTTTCAGAAAGAGTAAAAGAAACAAAACTGTTAGATGATTCTAAGTTTTAGAGGAATAAAATAGAAAATAAACCACGCGTAAAAAAATTAAAAGATTAGATTAATTCGCCAAAAATATGCTTGTTTGCCAAATCTTATAACCCCTATTATAGTTCTTGTTAACGCCTATAGAGGGCTGCAGACTACTAGCGCCATCTACAGGCATTGATTGGAACCTGAATTGATCCCCAATGCGTCCTCGGGATAATCCCAGCCCCACTTTCGCTTGCTGTAGCCTTTGTCCCTCCATATCCCATAATGTTTACATTCAAGATTCAAGAAATAAGTTATTCCATCTTGAAATGATGTTAACAGTGATGAAACCATAAGCATTTGTTATTAAAATATCTTTTACTAGAACAATTCATATCTGAAGTTCAGATACCAATATTTTTAGTAATCTTACTCCTAAAGAAATCCATCTTATCTGATAATCATGGACTTCGATCTGTTAGATTCTTTAGATGATTTGGGGTATTATATGAATCATTTTCTGATGTTTCTTTCGATTTTCTTAAGTATATTTTTATGATACATGTTAATTCCGTGTATGAGCGCCTGTTAGGTGCATCTCTCATATAACATATATTTTTATTCAACCTTCCAAGAAATTATATATATATATATATATGACGAAATTGCGAAGGAACAGAAATACCAATTCTGTTATAAACATTTTATTCTACAAAAATTATTGAATGTTTCGTTTCCATAAATTTAAGCTCAATCAGACACTTTGATCCGATACCAAATTGGCGATTCTCCATGACAGTTAGTTAACCATTGTGATGATTATTGTTATTAATGTGTCCAATTACTGAATGTGAAAGTTCATCATTTGCAAAAAATTCAGCTACAGTAATGTATATATATAAAAGAATTTTAAATATTCTCCTAATTATAAGAAACTTTATTCTATCCTACTTTTCTTACATTATAAATTGTAATTCATTACATTAAAAATTTCGAATGAAATAAAACTTGAGGCTGGTATTTATTGCTGCATCACAATGAAAGTACAAAGATCAGGCTCATTGAAAAAAAGATTATGCATGTTCATTTTCTATTTAGTTTGAAATATAATGGGATATTATGTAAGTATATGTAAGGAATTTTATGTTACTGTACAAGAAAAAAAAATGTGAACATTTTAAAAATATTAGAATTTTTTCAATTTATTTTAAGAGATATTTAA
This sequence comes from Argiope argentata, assembly GCA_026289955.1. Taxonomy (NCBI): domain Eukaryota; kingdom Metazoa; phylum Arthropoda; class Arachnida; order Araneae; family Araneidae; genus Argiope; species Argiope argentata. Next base: position 4,264,151 of record JAOUZG010017157.1, on the reverse strand, counting down.
ATTTAAATGTAAACTTTTAGCCTTAATTTTTATATGTATGCTTTACCAAATTAACTTAAATTGTACAAGCATGACATAATATATTTAATTTAGATGAATTTTCTAATTTTGTCTTTTGCTTTGTAAAAACTAAATTAGACTCCCTTTAATCATTTTGTAAATTTATAAATGATTTTTTTATTCAAGAAACAATTTGAATTTAGAAGTAATTTGTAATGCTGCTTTTGGGATTATATCAAAGACACAAAAGTAAAAATTTCATAAATTATAAATTGTTCTTTATTGAACAATTTTTTGTCAAATTAAGTTTCCGAAAAGAATTCATAGAAAAAATAAATTGCAAGTTTGTATTTCTTAATATGTGCGTCAAACATCCAATTATTTTTTAGAGTGATCATTTAAGCTATGAAAAAAAAATGTTGATGAAAAAAGTCAGTGATTCAAAGAAAACTTTACAACTAGTTTCTCATTTTATATAGTTTTCATTTCAGTGCAAGATCAGTTGCTGGTATTTCTCATCTTCTATGTAGCGCAGTGGAAGCTTCCAGCTTCCTTTTATATTTTAAGTTTTAAAAAAATATTAGATGATGTGCAAGAAAAACAAGACAACTTTTATCGCCAGCTAAGAAAATCAAATCTCGAAGGTCATCTTTTACTGCTAAATTGTCTTTTTGTCTCGCGTATAAATTTTGCAGTATCCTGAATATATAATAATTCATATAAATTCATAACAAAACAAACTAGTATCAAATGCTGGAATTTATATTGTATAAAATTTTTAATAACCAATGTAGCCCATATGGCTTTTGCTCTGATGCAATGAATGTTGGTAAAAATAATAATTATCTCTATCTCTACTTATAATAAAGCACAATGTGTGTGTGTGTGTTGGTGATCTACAAGCCAGAACGTTCGACCTACAGCTAGCAAATATGGTACATGTATACCTTGGGGACCGGAAATGTGCACTTCGGAACCCTTTTTTTTGGAATTTTTAATTAAAAATTTAATCAATTATTAGATAAGCAAAATTTTGAAGTTTTTTCACTATAACTTTCAAAAATATTACAGCATAAAATTGATTTTTGCATCAAGTTAAAGCTAAAAAAATTAGCTTTTCAATGATACTGATGTTTTGACCTATAAATTAAAACTCTATTTCAAAATTTTTAAACATTTAATTTAATCGTATTTTTCAAAAATTTATTTCGCATAAAATAAAAATAAAATTTTACCTTCAGGAGGATCTAAAAAAAAAAAAGCTTTTAATAAAATGGTGCCATCAAATTTTCAGAAGTTCTGATTTAAAAAAGTTAATTACTACAAAAAACAACAACAAAAAACAAAAACAAAAAACAGAAAAATATTATTTCCATTACGTGATTATATAAAATGAAATAAATAGGAAATGTAATAGTTTTTAAACAAAAAATGCAAGAGAAAATATTTCTTGATATGTTCGCAATATCAAAATTATTAATTCAGTTAAAGAATTAAAATAAATAAGAACACAAAATAAAAATATATTAAACAAGTGCGACAGTTAAAACTGAAAAAGAATTTTTGGAAAGTATAATTTGGACACCATTTGTAACAATAATTTTTATTGTAATAGAGTTTAAAATAATATTGTTTCATCGAGTAGTTAAGTCATGTTAACATTTTAATAAAAAGCTTTCTTTGTTATAATTTAAAATTTGAAAATTTAAAGCATTTCATTGAATAATATTCTCAGCTTTTTTGTGCATTGATAAATTTTAAGTCAATGAGATATATTTTGTGCTAGATTTAAAAATGCATTAACTTTCATTTTCTATTTTTATTTTACTTCTAACTATAGACCAGGGATCTTTTTAACTTCTTGAATTTGTTTTTGTTGCTTATGAAAACTAGGAATAGTGAAATCATCTTCATTGCTTCATAAAAGATACAATCATGTTTTTCCATAATTTTTTTGAAATCTAATATGATTTTTAAAAATGTTTCATTAAAAAGGATATTTTTATTACATTTTTATAGCATGAAAATTTAAAAACATACACACTCTGCTAAACTTTAGCTATTATTTTGTCATGAGCTGAACAATTTTAAACTCTGTTATTTTCTTGGAAAAAAAAGATTAAAAAATTTAATTTGAACATAAGATAAGTGATGCTAATTTTATTTTATTGATTCCATCATGGAATGCTTTAGTTTTATAAGGCTGCTAATGAAATGCTCTAGATTGCCAAATATTGGTAGTTAGTATTGGAGGAAATTTATGCTTTCCATATCAATCTTTTCAGATATTTTTTTGCTGCATATATATATATATATGACAACATTTTCAATAAATGATGCATTCATCCAAATTATCTAGTTATTTGTTAGTTTTAATATTGTAAAGATCCCTGATTTGCATTGTTAATGTTACAAAAGTTGATTTAATTTTTACGGTAATGATAGCTTTGTTTTTTCTTTCAATTTCATGTTTTTATCAAAACCAGAAATTTGTTCTGTAACAAAAAGCATTGCATTTTTGTAGTTTTGGGGTAAATAAATATTAAAATTTAAAAATATACATTTAAAATTAATTATAAAATTAACATTTAAATTTAAAGATATTTCAATAAGCATTCTTATAAATTAAAAAAATATGCAATGCTCAGAAAATACATAGACTTACTTATGCATATTGTAAAATGGAGCTTAATTTTTTTTAGTTAAGAGTACTTAATTCTTGCTGCAAGTTCTCACTGCACACCTTGGGCCATTGGCTGTTTGGAAACTTTTAGTTTCATGATAAATGATGTTCTTTAAGGCCTAAAAACTATATATAGCTTTTCTTCATCCTTTAATAAAATGAACAAATAATTAAATAAAGATTCCCTTATGAATATTAGAAAAGCTAGTCCTAGATTCTTTGGGAGTAAAATATTAAAAAAATAAGGAAAAACAATCTACAGATTTGAAGTGTGGATGTCAGGACTTAGTTTATTTGTAAGGTTTTGGATAATTTCTTTCTCAACTAAATACTTTCCAGATATTTATGTACTTTAATCTGAGAAGAATAGGCTATTTGAAAGCCATTTTTCTGTCCCTGTAAATTGCAAGTGCTTAGAAGAAAATTAAGATTTTTTTAATAGAATTAAATAACCTTTTGAATAATATTTACACTAAATAGACTTTGAGAAATTCTAAATATCTAAAAACTGAATTGGCAGATTTTCATCAAAATTTTGCAAAGTTCAAGTGTTTTATCATAAATTACAAGAAGTAATTATAATTTTTGTAATACATTTCCATGAACAGACTATGGGTTGAAAGGAATATATTCTTCAATAAAAGGATTAAGTTGAAATCTTGAATAAGAAGCTGATTTTGTGAATAATTTTTATTGCAGATAAACACATGAAAATTATATATATAGCCATTCTGAGTGTATTGAAAAATCAGATAAGTAAAAATTACTTTCAGAAAAGTGTAAGAAAGGAAATTTGTTGCAGATAAATTAAATTATTTAAAAACCATAAAGGCAGAAATTAAATTGATGATAATTCTTATTCTGTAGAAAACAAACTGATTGAAAAATAGAAAGGGATAGAGATTTTTAATGCCTAACAAAGTTAAATAGTTTTAGGAATTGAGGCTTTGACTAGGAAATTCAAATTTAAAGCATTGTAATTGCATAATGTTATACTACATAGTTCATTTGTTTAGATTTAAATAAAAATGTCATAGCCAATATTTTTCTCTTGCATTTTTTCCTCCCATTTTTTTACGTATTAAAATCAAGGTTCAAGTTTGGATTCTGGAATTGAAATATATCAATGAATTTTGTTTTAACCAATATGTAAATGAGTTTATAAAATTCCTTTAGTACTTTGTATAAAATCTAGTAGTTGCTAAAGCAATGTGTATTAGTATGTCAGCATCAAAAATATTTTCTTTGAATTTATTCTTTTGGTTTTTCTGTATATAAAATCTGTAATTTTATGGTTCTTGAATTTACCAATAAAACATCATTGAAAGTTTTGGGATTTTTTTGTTTTTTCAATACGATTGTGAACTCTGTAAAATGTTAAAGGAAGAATACCTAGTGGGATTTCAAATGTTTCATGGCTCATAGCACATTACAAAACAAATTCAGTTTTATTTTTATAAAATCCATAAATATAAAAGCCTGTAAAAAAATGTAAAAATATCTGTTTATTTTATTACATTTAGGCCATATTCTGAAAATTAATTGGATTTGATTTCTCTTTCAGTTTTATTTTTCATTTTTATTAAAGATGCATATGTGAACTTAAAAAAAAAAAATTTCAAATGTCAACTGATTTTACTTTTAAATGTTTATTTAATCATGGAAGAACTGTTTGCAGTTTCCTTGCATATAACCTGTACTCTGCAACTAAATGTAGGTTTTCTTTTTTGGCATTATGCTCAATAATGCTTATTGAAAATTCTGGTGTCATGCAAAATTTGTTTTGTATATTCTATTATATACATTAATGGTTGTTGCTGTGTACTTCTATACCATTAACTTCTTTTCTAATGCTAGGGAAACATAGGAGTAAGAAATTTTTCCACTACTTTGACTAGTGCCATACTTTGTGTGAACACACAGAGACTTTTAACTTTGAATTCTTAATAAATTTATTTGAAATAACAGAATAAAATATTTATAATTTTTAACTTTAATTTTATCTCTTGCTTTTTTAAGACTGTTTCCATTATGTAATATTCATATTGATGATTTTTCAGCTATTCGTTAAATGATGATTGTAAAATAAAAGATATTCTTAAAGTTGGCCCCAAATCTATTGAGTTCACTCAACTTGTGGAATGGTTTTCCAAAGAGCTTCAGGCTTTACTTGAGATTGATTCTTGTGTGAATGCCATTACAGGTATTTTCATCCTTTTAATATAATTTATGATTGTATTTTAGAGATAAAATGTTTTGAAATAAAATAAATTCCCTACAAAAAATAATTTTATTCCATATTAACTGTTTCCAAATTTTAGAAATTAGCATTTAAAAAAATAAATCTGAATGCATTTTACCAGTAAATACTTAACTGCTTGTCAGAATTAAAGCAAACAACATATTTAACTTATGGTTTATATAAAATGCATTTCTGTGTGTTAGTTTTTTTTTATGTCATTGGATTATTTTTGCATTATTTTTTCTATATAAGAAAATGCTTTTAAGAACATTCACCGTTTACATACAAAGGAAAAAAAAAAGTTTTTAAATTAAAAATATTGATATGTTGGCATGTTTATCATTATAGCTAAAACCTTTATGATGTTGTCATTTGAATTATGTGTTATGAATGTGTTTATATTCAATAGCCTGCATTATGTTTATAGATTGAATTTTATGGATTTAAAATCTTTATCTGTAGAAAAGAGTATTCAATATATCAATTATATTTTTGATTTGTTATTTTTACTGATAAAGAATGAATATCCAATATTTTCTAAATCTAATATAGAAAAATGCTGTGTCACAGTGTTTATGTTCTTACTCCAGCAAAACAGTTTGACCAATTTTTATGAAATTTTTTGTGTGTATTTGGTAGGTATGAGAATAGGTCATAAAGTACATTTCATAACAACCAGGTAATAAGAGTGTCCCTATCCAGATTTTTAAAATTTACTTTTGTTGATGAGATGTTTACTTGAAATTATCACCACTGTGGCATAATGGTGAAGAAGTTCAGCTAAATATAAGCTTGCAAATGCTACAAGACTCGTATTTTAACACACTCTCTGACCAAGTGTTGGATATTGGCAATGGAAAAGTTGCTGTCTATGAAAATACTGGATGCATAAAATTGCGCACTAATTTCTGCACTATTGTTGATTCACAAAATGCTCTCATTGACTACATATTTCTAAATGTACACACTCAATACATAAATCATGTGGGGCTGGCAGAAAGTTATTTCGGCAGCAAAAAATTTGGACATCAGTGATTTAAACTTCAAGATACAGCAGTCGTTGCCAGGCAACTTGGTATCATACAAATCGATCGATACAGTTTTGATGCTGTCCAAGCTGTAAATTATCTAACAGTTTTTAAAATTTCTGGATGTGCCAGGCATATCACCATACCTTCTATGGCTGAAAGTTGGATCTCTAGTTATTTTACTTTGGAATTTGAATCCATCATGGCTGTGCAATGGCATGCAATTGATCATTAAGAAATTGATAAAAAAAACATTATTGAAGCCACCATTTTGAATGACAAATTCCAAGTCAAAAATGTTTTGCTGTCATGAATTCCAATGATTCTCACAGACATGCCAATTGAATTCAATTGTGTTCAATTTCTTATTAGATTGGTATTCGCAATGACAATCAATAAGTTGCAAGGCCAAGTGATGTCTTCTATTTGCTTAGATTTGGGTGCACCATGTTTTTCATTAGGACAATTATATGTAACATGTTCTTGTATGGGCAAACTATTGAGATTGTTTGTGTTGGCTAAAGATGAGACTGACAAAAAATATTGTACACTCAATTGCTCTTTAAAATGGATATTGATTTTTCTTTATTTCATTTTTATACTTTAGGATTAAAAAAAAATATATATACTTTTTTCTCTTTACATTAAACTTTTAAAAGATCAAACAATTTATATGTTCTTTACGTTAAGGAAATATATTGTACTGAAAAAATGAATGGTTGGTGTTTTTTTGTTTTTATCGGCAATCATCGTCTAATGTACTCCATTCCTCTTTCTGACATACTTTCCATCCCATACACTTATAATACATTAATTATAATTTAATTAACAATTTATGCTGCAGAGCAATGTTTGCTGGGTCAGCTAGTATTATTATAAATTTTTACTCCCCCCTGTACCCTGATTACCTGTATCCTTATACTCAGTACTCTGCTAGTCCCTCCCACCTATACCCTAATTATAGATGATTAAAAAGTTATTAAGAGTTACTCTGATTAAGGATGAGATTTTTACTGGTATTTCTAATAAGTGGTGAATCGCTGAAGATAGATTTTGGTGATAAAATTCATGACAAAAGTGAATTTTTTCTTAAATGCGGGGATTTCATAAATATCTCTGTAATCATCTACAATATGAGATCCATCTAGGTATTTTAGTGCTTTGTCACAGAACTATAAAAATGGTGATGTGTACTCTGAACTCAATAGTAACAGTAGAGTAAATTCTCTTGCTGTAAATCAAGAATTAGATTTCTGGCAAATACTTTCTGAGTTCTTAGGCTGTTGTAGATGTGTAAAAAGATAATAATAATTTAGGCATAAATTGTTTCCAAGGTTTCAATTGAATATTAAAAATAAAGTGTATATTAGTAATATGCCATTAGCAAATTTTAGTCTCTCTCATTTATCATTAATAAATTTACATAACATTTTTGGTGATTGATACACAAATATCACTAAAGTATAGCTCCACAATACCATTAGATAATAATATTGTTCCTAGATCACTCCTACTTAAAATTCTCATTCACATTTATAAAAATTAAGTTATGTACCAATAATTGTAGTTTGAGGTTAAGAACGTGAGTTCCTTTTTGATTGAATATATTAAATCAAACATTTTGGGTTAGAAATAAAATGTTACTCAAATGTTAATAGCAAAGAAATTAATTTATCACACATAAAGGAATTTGATATACATTTATTTGTAAGACATTCTTGTAATTTTGTTTGAAATCGTAGTATCAAATGCAGTTACTTGTTTTGTAAGTTCTATTCTTTTAAATCTAATGCAATAATGTTTTTTGTGTTTTTTTAATTAATTATTTTACTTGCGCATGTATAATTTATTTAAGTTTATTGCTTTACTCAAAAGATTCACATTTCATTTGATTCAATTATTTGTCTTTTTCAAACTTTTAAATATAGATACATATGTGAGAATTACTCATTTCTTTCCATTTTAAAGTTGAGTATAAATAATTTCCAATTATGATATTTTTTTTTATATATATATATTTTGTATATTGATAATTACTAAATTTTAGATAAAAATAGGAACGTTTCAGTTGTTTACATTAAAATTCTGCTTTCAGATCCTGATGATTCTAGTACATTTTTATTGGAAGTCAGTTCTTTTCTTAAAGAATTAAGTAAGTTTTTCCCCCCTAAAGTGTATATTAATCCTTAAACAATATTCCATGCTACTTTATTATGACAAATGCAAAATTTTATCCTTTGAGGAAAAAGATAGCTCTATTCTAGTATGCAATATTGTGATGTTTATAGTGAAATAATCCTTGAATAGCTTTAAAATAAAATTTTAATCTAGTTAAAATTAAATTATGCTAAATACATCTTTTGGCTTTTGTATCTTCAAATAACAATTTTTCCGTAGCTTCTGTGGATATTTGAAGATTGGTATTTACTTCTTCATTGCAATTAACCTTTTGTACTAAGATGTCATGACAACCTTATGCAATAATGATAAAATGTTGGTTAATATTTGTCCATTTTTGCATACTGTACAGTCCCCAGTATCTGATCTAATATTGAAGAAGAGTTGTTGTTGTTGTTGTTTCTAATGGCACTTGCCTATGGACAAGCTCGCTGCTGGACCCAGCAGCAGATTTAGGCCGAATGAAGCGTCTCTTGTTTCAAGTAGCGCCAACTAGGGCCAAGAGTACGACTTTTGCTACACACTCATCACATTCGCTTGCACAACCCCTTTTTACAGGGGGGCACATTCACACATCTCACAGATAGCACACAGAATAACAACCATGCCCGAACCAGGACTCGAACCCGGGACCTCCTGAACACGAGGCAGACGCGCTACCTCTGTGCCAGCAAGCCGGCTGAAGAAGAGTAGGCTGGATAATAAAAAAGTCGGATTTGCTGGACTTCTATGAATTCATTTCTTTTCCCGTCAATACCTGAAGATGAATTTTTTATACCAAACTCTCTATTATAATTCATATTTTCTCATTTCTTATTGAGTGCTAAACCCTTTATTTTTATCAAAGAATGTGTGTGCATCCTGGTGAATCATAGATCCAGGTACTGATTTTTGCTGTTACATCAGAGTCAAGTCACTGTATAGCAGGTAATTTCAATTCCACATTTACTACGACTTTTTTTAGTTTGGTTTGGTTATTTGAATTCTGCGTTGTGGTTCACTTAAAAAAACCAATGAAGCATACCCCAAAAATAATTTACTATGTACTTTGTAGTATTAATTAGGAATAACAGCAACAATTGAAATTATTTACACACTTATAAACATTGAACAAAGAACAGAATACTGCTCTTGTATTTTGAACAGGATACGTAAGAGGATCCTAGGCATTAGAAGCAGATGCCTGCTTCTAATGCCTCTACAATGTTATCATTACATCGCCTGCTTCCTCCTTAAAATACAACAAAAGAAATCTAGGCCAAATAGTTTGAAAGCCAGGTAGTTATGAAACAGATACTTGGGAATGTGTTGTATTTGTTTGAAAATTCTTAATTGATTGATAAGATAGAAATCATGTTTAAGAATAAATATTTTTTTTCTGCTCTTGTTTTAATATAAGGTAATAATTATCTACCATTTTTAATATTTCCTATAACTTCAGTAAGTAGTTTGATAGAGCATGACCAAGTAATGGTTATTGAAACAAACAAACCGTAAAATATATTATTTGTATTGGTGAGCAATTTAAATTGTAATGCCAATTTAAATCTGAAATTAATTTTTTTTTTAGAAATAAATATTTATATTGAAAGAACTTACTTATGACACAAGTTTTACTGTTTGAAATTATCAGTGTATTATTTTAATCAATTTATTTTTCTGAGAGCATTGCATCTTAGCTTCATTTTTAAAGGAATTGGAAGTATTAATATTTGATATTCAAATTTAGCTGGTAGTTACAAATGCAGAAATCATCACTTAATGCGACCACAGTTAATGTTATTCCCATTATTCTTTCATTTGGCTTCACATTATTAAAAACTTTTATCCCAAACTGACATTTTCTTATGTATATGAAAACATTCATTCAATCTGATCCTTTTGTCAATTGACACTATTGTTTTGCTATGGTGGGTATAAACATTTTTGAATTTCTTACATGCATAAAAAAGAGGAATAGGATGCTATAGATATTTCATGACATATTATTTATTATATATATATATCTTTTTACTATAATATTTAAAATTACAATTTGTAATGCATCTTTTATAATTCAGTTTAGACTTATAAAATTTTTTTAAACCTTTGTTCTTAAATATATTCTATAATTTTTCAAATTGTATCAATGCAATATGACCCAATACAGTTTTCTCTTAACTGTGCTTAAAATCTTGTATATTTCTAATTCAACTAGAAATAATAATTATAAAATTTTGTAAAATATATCATTTAATAATTTATCAGTTTGCTAACAATAAAAACTTAGATACATTTTTTTCTATTTATAAAATTTGGAGGGAAATAGTCAGAAATCAGGCTTATTTTTTTAAGAATAAAATTTGTATAATAAAAGTACAGCTAATTCTGTTTTTAATTTTGTAACTAATGAACAGTAGGCATTAAATAAATGATTTAAATTCGAAATTAAAAATTTGCATTTATACAATAAAATTTCTTTATTATTACTAGAAGCATTATTCATACTGAATATGAACAGAATAGCAGGATTAACCCTTTGTTGTTCAGTGGAACCACCTTTTTCTAAAAATTATTTTTAAACATGCAATAGTTTTTGATCACAAGCAAAGGCTCTAAAATAATATTCTAACTATAATAATTATTTGTAGATATCTGCACAATAGTTAAAATCCCTCCTTCTTTTTTCATCAAGTAAAAAGAAACAAATTCAAAATACATTCTTAAATTTGTCTACAACTTACATAGTTTTTCTAATCAAATTGTGAAAGAAAAGTTCTTCGTACTTGATAAATTTTTATGTGGTTTCAGAGACATACCACTGCATGCTTACAGCATGAGATTCTCTGCCACTTGAAACATGTTATTGAAAGAGTTCTGTTTTCCTTTCCCTAACTCTATTAGCCAAGTGACTGATAATTTATGAGAGTTTTGCCATGTGTTTTGTTGGTGATGAATTAAGTTAGGTTTATATTAATAGAATGGTTGAAATTTTCACTTTTCAGTTGCATACTTCTTGTATTGGCAAACAACCATATTGTGGGGATTGTAATGACTTGATCCTGGTCAATCAAATAAAATGGTAGTGTTTTAAACACAAAGGTTTTATTTACAGCTGTATACAATAACAAAAACAACACCTCCTGTAGGTTAAATGCTGAGAAATATTTACAACTGGATTGTCAGTTCGGTATCTATGCCGGGGATTCTCAAGCTGTCAGCATATCCGGCTCCTGCGTGTAGCTCCAGAGATCTACGAATTACTTCCGGTAGATCTTTCCCACAACCTCGAGATCACGTGGTATCTCTTCAACTTCGCACTCCTCACAGCTTGTCTCGTTGTCGTATCTGCTCTCTTCCAGATTAGCTGGTCCTGTCTCTCCGATCAGCTTGTCTCATCCACCGGATCAGCTTCTCGACTGACCATTTTAACAGTCATGAAGCTTCACCTCTCAGGCTCGTATTGGCGCTCTGGAGATGCCGATTGTCCAATCATTCTTCAGAAATACTCCAAATGGTGCACCATCATGTCGTGGGAAGATTCTTGAAACATCCACCCCTTAACAGAACCTTCACAATACACAATGTTCACATCTGCATTAGCTTAACACTTCTTTCTTCAACGGGTCGTAAAGAGCATAGGCTGTTCATTCATTATTGGAACTTTATCCCAGCTTGGTTGGTCCATAGGAGTAACAGTCCCATCCGGTATTTCAACACGGTTTGCTACTTTAATGGGCCGAAAGCATGTGTGTTCCATTATTTGTCTCCAAGGGCGGCACTAAAAGGGGAGAAACACAATGCGCAACAAAGGATGAATAGCCTCACCGTTGGCTAGGTAGCATTGTTCGAACATGTGTCTCTTCCAACAGGAGACCAAGTGATGACTTCCTTGCAGAATGTTAAATATATTTTATAATACTGTAAAATTTTCTTAATTTTTTCATATAAGATTGTATAAATAGTTTCATTGATAATATTAATTGTTTTAGTATTTCCATAACTAAATGAATAATTAAGTTAAATGAAAAAGTATTAATTATTCACAAAAAGAATATGTTGTAGGTGTGTGATGGTACTCCAGCCCCTTGGTGTAAGCCACTAAAATTTTTTAAAAGGTATTTTCTCTTTTCTTCAACCCTAAGCTTGAAAATTACTAACATAATTTTTAAAAAATTAAGAAAATTTATGTTTTTGTGCTTCAAAGGGTTAATTGTGTCAATTTTGAAGTAGATACTCTCATTTTCATCTAGTGTTAATAATTGATGTTAGAAGGGTTTTTTTTTTTTGCTTCTCTTTTTAGAGAACATCTGGGGAACTATCGTTCCCTTATGATAGGATTCACATTCTTTTGTCTGGATAAATACATTCTAGATTAGTTAAAACTGATTGTTAGGTGCTAGATCTAGCCTGAAGTCTGTTGAATAATCATAAGCCAATGTTGTTTGCAATTCAATTACAATAGTAAAATGGGTAAAAATAAAACTGATTTAAAAACTCTCTAAAAATGCTGGAATTAGTTAAGCAGTACCTTGAAACCTGGAATATAGCATTGTTTAATAAATTAAAAGTAATAACACAAAAGTACATATAATATACAAGTGAACCATTAAAGAATAATTGTCAAAAAGCAATAATTATATAATATTTTTAATTTTTATTTTGAAAAAAATCAAATCTTGAAAGTAAGTGATTTTTTTAGATGTGATAGAAACACACTGTGCATATTTGATTATTATTATCAATCAGTTAAAGCTATCAAATTCTTCTCAAAATGATCATATTAAGCAACATCTACTTTTCTTAAAAGTAAATACAGCCACAATTACAAATAAAATTTACCAAAAACACATCTGTGCTTAAAACTAAAGAATGTGACTCTTCACATACACTATTTGGCTAATGATTGCCCTCTTAGGGGTAGAGTGTTTTCCTTGTGATCTGGGCATTCCTAGTTTGGTCATGGTTGCCCCCCCCAATGTTCTATTTGTGAGGTATGTGAAAGAGCCCCACCCCCATTTCTTTAAAAAGACTCTATGTAAGCAAGTGTGTGAGTGTCATTTTCATATGAGCTAGGAGTCTGACTTATACCTCAAGTGCTCAGGAATCTTTACCCTCAGAAGCTACTACACCCCACTTTCCATTGTAAAGCAGACACAACATCATTGGCTAATGATGACTAGTCACACAATTTTAGATGTTTTATTAAATACCTATAAAAATACAGTTGGAATTATAAAACTTTTAGGCATGCAAACAACATAATTGATGTCATATATTTTTTTCCCCACCAAAATCTAATAAAATATCATTAAATTGAAGAAGAACAAATGACTTTTGGATAACTATGCTACAACTAATGAAGTAAAAGCTTCCAACTTTAGTACAGAATTAAGAAGGCCTTTGTGATAAACTGTGTTCATTTTTATGAGGATTCACATATATTTGTGGATAAATTATAGTTAAAGATGAAGGTAGAGGTCAATTCCTTCTGGAAAAATGCCCCTTTGCATGATTGGTATGCCTTTGGCCGTCCTAGTGCTGCATTGTACCAAGCTAATGGTAGATGTCAGCAGTCAACCATTAACAGGGTTGCATTTGGGTAATCTGTGTGCCCAATATCATGTGTCGGGATAGAAAGTTTATCCCCTTTGCACGAAGTGCAACTCCACTGAGGCTACATCATCACATATTTTTATGTGCGTAGGATGTGATTGGGTCAACTTCGCTCCAATCCTGGTGCGATATTTGGATAGCTGCAAGATTTGGGGCTAAAGGACTTGGTTAGATGCTGCTTCAGCCAAGTGGGATAAGCCACACACACATATATTGTGGTTTATATTAAAACAATCTCAAATTTCACCAAGTGTTTTTCTTATAATTTACAAAGATAATATAAAGAACATACTTTTCAGGAACAATGACAAAAGACATTGTACACAATATCTTGCAATCAGAACTAAAAAGTACTAAATATAAAAGAATGAAAAATGAGCTATTTACTAAATAATGCTTCACTGCACATGCATTAATGTAATCAAAATGATATAAGTATGCTTTATTAGCTGAGCATTTGGAGTAACTTTTGAGAAAATTTTAAAAACATAGCTTGGAAATTTTGAAAGTGATTGCAAAGTGAATAAGTTGGAAATACATTGTTTAAAGGAAGCAGAAAATGAAAAACTGTTTATTGTGTATGTTTTCAAAAAATAATGTGTGTTGTGTAAAGGAGTAAATCTGCAATATTTCTTTCACTTCTAATTTTTAAAGCACTTAAACATTATACAATCAATTATATTTTGAAAAATATGTATTTATTGATAAATAGTTTACAAATTTTTTACAAATATAAATGGGTGGAGGAATATATACAATCCTTGCAAGTAAAAAGAAATATAGTTATAATTTTAAAATTGTAAAGCATACATATCAACATCAACTATTCATTATTGACACTTTTAATTTGGTATTAGTCCATCTTTCGTTGCATTCATAGCCTTGACTTTTCTTAGTAGACTTTCTGCTTGTCTGCAATAGGTTATCCCCAGAATTGATATTCATGCTCACTGAAATACTTAGAAGAGTTCTATTTTGGTGGCAGGGCCTTGTGTTCGAGCCTTCAACTGGCTTTCCATCTTATCCCAAAACATGTTCAATCAGATTTATATCAGGATTTGGGAGTGGCCAATCAAGCTGATGGACCTCTATGTTCCCAAACCATTGTTTTATATTGTGCTGTATGTACACTAGTATTATCCCACTGGAATACATATGATTCACTGCCGAATATTTGCTAAATTGTTGAAAGTGCATAATTGTCCAAAATATTTTTAAATCCTTCATCATACTGGATTATGGGTACTAAAAGCGATAGACTGAGTACACCAATTATGCTAAGTAAGACCATCCATGATTTCTTTGCCTCAAACAGTGGGAACACTGCACTGTGGTAAATTGCACTCACCTGGCATTCCTTAGTTCTTTTAGAATGCTAAAATGTGATTATTATGTTCTTCCACAGATCCAGTTGTGGTTTGTTGTACACTACTGTAATTATCGGCATGTTAATGACTGTCATTCTTTGCTTACAGACTACAACTCGACCATGACATCACATGGCATACGACTCTAGATTGATTGCCCGGTAGCTGTTCTCACTTCCAAGTGCCAATCAGAACTGTGAGGTTATGTTGGTCAGTGGCATTTGCCATTTAAATTGACAACAAAGGGAGACATCGATTGTCTTTATGCAACAACTTTCTTCATATCCTACATGGGGTTACTCTGTCTGACTTTTCCCCCATTTTTCTATTTAAGCACAACATCACTAATTCTGGAATCTGGAACTTGAAGGAAATTTTTCAATTAAAATACCCAAATCAGTGGCCTCCAATGATCATGCTTATAGCGTTCACTCATTTTCTTGAAACATACAAACTCATCACATTCTATAAATGTCTCATGAGTATTACATGCTTTATATCAGAATTTGGGGGTTAAGTTTCATGATAATTCCAATAGTATTTTTTTAGATATTTAACAAAATGTCTGAAATAGCAAATGACAGGCCATCATTGGTGAGGTAGTGTTATTTATTTATTGGTTTCTTCTGAAACTAGGGTGCAAACCCTCTTAAATCATTTCCTCAAAAGTATGAAATCTCTAAGGATAGCTTATAGCATAAATTCTTTGCTAAATATTAATTTATTAAATTATTATTATCTCTTTCTATAAACTTAAATTTTGGAATAAACTATATTAGTTTTTTTTTTTTTTGAAGAGAAAAGTATGCAGTTGCAATGTTTGTTTAATTTTTTTTACCTTATCAAGACGTAATTAGTTGCTTAAAGTCAGTATTCTCTGCTGTTTCCTTTTTTTCTTCCTTTTTCTTTTTTCAAACATAAATATAAATATTTCTGAAAAAGAAGAGTGAGACAGGAGTTGAAATTATGCAGTTCAGAGATTAATCATTTTATCTTTCAAATCAATAAAAGTTTCCCAGAATTCAGATAATTTTTTTTTTCATGTTAGATTTTAACACAGCAAGAAAAACATTGAAATATGTATTGCCACTTATTTGATGATTGTTACTATTTTGAATTATAGTTTTCAATAATTTTTTTTACAGTCAATTTATAAATGATTAATTCTGCTTAATTTTTTATTGGATTATTTAAAAGGGTTATTTTGACAGCTCAATTTTTAAATCATATATTTCATTTTTTTTTCATTCATAAAATTTATAATTTTAGAATGCCCATACAAAGATTTAGTGAGTGGTCCAATCAGCCAAAGACTTCTATATGAAGAAAATAGATTAATATTGCTCGGTAAGACATGCTTATGTACAGTAACGTATGTATGGAAAATTTTGAAAATTATTTACTGAATAAAATTATTTACTGAAGTAAATTTAGTGTAAAAAAGTTTTTATTGCATTTCTGATTTGATTTTTAATGCTTTATATTTTATTTATTACTGATTGTTTTTATAGAATGAAACATTAACAGGCTTCCTGCTATATGTTATATATTTTCAATCCTTTATTATTTTCTGATAGTTAGTGTATTAAGGACATAACACAAATTTATTAGATGTGTAATCATAGTTTAGGCTCTAACACACCATTTACTTTTTTAATTTCTAAGAAAATGACTTCTTTTCCTGAAAAATTAACTTTAAAAAACTTAGTTTTTGTCAAAATGCTAAAAGAACACAAATAAACTTTCTTCCCTTTTTACAAACTATTCAAAGCACAAAAGCCATCCATTTTTCAAGACCTGAAAACTTGTTCACATGTCTTTGTAAGAATCGACAGCATTCATCATAGTCTCAAACACCTTACATGACAATATGAAGTGTTTTACAGATATGACAAAATTTTCACTATCAAAATGAAAGATAAAGAAGTCAAAGTGTCAATCAATAGAGTAAAACCTTGCTTTTTGGATAACTCTGATGATGACGACACAGCAATTAATAATGCCAACAGGGACTTTTAGTTCCAGACTACACCAAACGAGCATCTGCAAAAAACTCCACCAACTGAATTTAAATCCAAATCTGATCAGGACTCATATCTTCAGCTACCAAACCAAGCAAATAACAAATAATTTTAGTTACAAATTTATTTTTTAAGATTCTATTTTTATGATTTTACTGTTGAAAAAAATGAAGCAAATATTAATTATTTCTCATTAAAATTCAAAATAACATTAATAATTATTAATATTTTGTCATTTGTTTTAGATTATTTATGTACAGAATTACAAGCTGCTCGTGTAATCCACCATAGGACTAAAAAGAAAAAAGCCTTAGAAATAGAGATGGTAAATATGATTCTTAATTAACTATTAAATACGAATGAGAATATCTTAATTTTATCATTTGAAATATAAGTGCTGAATAGCATAATTAGGCATCTTAAACTAGTAGTTATTTGAAGTAACATTTCCAGTTGATTTCATAAAGTAACATTTCTTATAATATCATTTTATTGAAATATATAGTGCATCTTTCTTTTCGTGTTTTATTTTATCCATTGGGAAATTTTTTTTGTATGAATAGATATTTGGTTATTTTATGTATGTATTTTTGTATTCTGTTTATAGAAAATGCTTTTAGTGGAAAAGGGCTTGATAATGATAAAGATATGACATTTTCATAGCTTATGTTCTTTGCTGTATCACATTTCTAGATAATTTTATAAAATAGTATTTGCTTCTAAATCGGGCTATTTTTAATCGTGAAGTTTTTACACATTCCTTTCATAAGTAATTTTATGAGGGTGTAGAACTGTTGTGCCAGAATTCTCTTTTGCTAATAGCCTGGTACAAGTGTTGTATCATAGTTAGAATTTCCTTTCCTTTGGAACTTTTTATAAAATCTTTTATCTGTTGTACTGTACCCCATAGGGTCAAGGAAATACCAGTAGAAGTTTAAAATTGGTGTTGCTACCGATGAGTTTTGTGTATCACATTTGGTGACTTTTTCGCCATGTCTTAAAATGTAACAGAGTAGTTTGTTTAAATTTATGTGAATTATACTAGACCAAATTAAATCGCTTTTTTACCCATTTCATAATTTTGTGGTATTTTATATCCTATGTCAATCTTCATTTGTGATATAATTTTTAAAATAAAGCTGTTTATTTTTCATTGGAATAAGATGACTCCTATATTATACTGAGAAGTAATTTATAAACAAATTATTGCTTATGCTGATTTGTGTGCATGAATAAACATCTGCATATCAAATTCTGAGTAAACTACACCCAATATTACTTTAATTATTTATATTTTTAAAATGTAATGATTTTTTTGCATTTTAGAAAAATTTTGGATTGAAGATTATCTATTTAAATTCATTTATTGATTATTTAAACTTTAAGTGTATTTTTCAATGAAGTAATATATGCTATAAATAAAAATCTCAAAAAAAAAATAAATAAAAATAAAAATCGGCATGCATATTGAGCCTAAAAAATGTTGTGAGTTATTATGATGTTAATTTTGTGCATAAAAGTATTTTAAAATATTACTATTTATAAATATAAAAGATGTTTTTAAATTTGTTAAGTAGATAAATAAAATCGATTTTGTTGAAAGTGTACAAAATAATAAAATATTCAATTAGGCTTTTAATCCATGGAATATAAGAATAGTGTAGCCGTTTGATAGAAAAAAACAAGCAACTGAAATTCTAAAAAATATTTACTGCTTGTACTTAAGAAAAAAAAAACTTTTTTGTTTGAAATGTAAAAATAAAATTAAAGTTCACATTGTAATAATTAAACTGGAAAAGAATCAAAATAATAGTTTCAGCAATAACATTGAGGTCCAGTAAATTTCATTTATTTCCTGTATTCTAGAATAACCATACTAAAAGTTTCTATTCATATTATTACTTTAAATTATAAAATTGATAGTTTCATTTAATGAGTCAAATAACTATATAGCAGAATATTTCGTATAATTTCTTCAGCATTGTAATATTTAATTAGATACTATTTCCTGCAAAACTAATAAATAACCATTTTAGAGATAAATGAAAAAAAAAATGATAAAATGCTAAATATATGGTTCTGACAAGGACAAAAAAAAAAGCTACCTGCTTATTATGGTTGGGAAAGATAACTCATTAATGCTTTGAATAGTCGAAATTGAAGTGGTCATTTTCAACAAACACAGATTAAAATAGGGAAAGGCATTTTCGAATTCTCTTTGCTGGGTTGCACTTGGAGAAATTTTAATGAATTTTATCCCCGGAACTTAAAGGTTGATTTCTGAACTGAACTTCTAGTACATTTCCTGTTCTTTATAGTATTTTTTTCCCAGGATGACAGTAGTATTGCTTCATCTCTGAATGATGTGCATAATGTTTTGGATATCAAAATGAGTGAAAATGATTATCTAGATTCTATATTCAATGAAATAGAGGAAAAGGTACCATTAAAAAATATTTTATTTTTAAATAAAGATAATTTATAATCTTGCAGTTCTAGTATATCTTTAAATATTTAAACATACTGTTCATTTTTTAATATTCATATTCCTAATACTTTTTTTTATTTTAAAAAAATTATTTAATGTATTTTTTGCTTTGTGATATCTATTGCTTTTCCTGTATTTTGTGTAAATATATTTTTTTATTTAGTTAAGTTCATAGAATTTTCTTTTTGTTTTTTTATTAAATATTGAAATGAAGTTCATAGAATTTTATCTTAAATATCTGATGTTGAATTAAATTTGGAGTTCTACTCATTATCTGAAATAAATTGCAAATAGTTGATATACCCAAAAAACTTGGAACTTTTTTCATAATTTTTATTATTACGAACAGTTATTTTTCTGTATTAAAGTCAATTTACTAATTATAAGATTTTCTTTGATTCTGAGATACATTGTTATTTGTAATTACTATATCTACTTATGAAATATAACAAGCATTGTCTTA
>JAOUZG010017157.1:4178384-4236251 GCA_026289955.1 Argiope argentata | reverse complement strand
ATTAAATAACCTAGGATTTAGTGTTATTAAAGTTGTTAGATGAACTCTAAAATACGCAGGCCCCTTCCCATCCTACTCGTAGAACTTAGAAAAAATGACATTGTAGAGGAAATTTATAGCTTAACCAACATCGATTATCTTAAAATTACAGTTGAGAGATATAGAGGTAGGAATTCTGTCTCGCAATGTTATAATTGCAACCATTTTGGCCACGTATCAAATAACTGCGCTCTTAAGCCGAGATGCCTAAAATGCGGTGATAACCACCAAACTAGGAACTGCCCCCCAAAAGAAAAAATAGAAAATCCGAAGTGCATAAATTGCGAGCAGCACGGACATACAGCAGCCTTTAGAGGATGTCCTAAATTCCCCAAAGTAACCAGCCCTCAAGTCAATCGTCAGAATTACTTTAACTCAAATCACACTAGAAATAATTTTTCGTTCGCAGATTGTCTTAAAACTAATCTACCTACTAACGATAATATTGATCCCAATCAGGAACTGTCTGAAAATCCTATTTCCTCCCCTAATGAAATTGCAGACATAATTGATGCCTTTAACGAAATCAAAAAGCTCTTCACCATGTTTCCTAACTTAACTAACGCAACGCGAGAAATGAAAAAAGTCTCTGACCCCATGACCAAGTTCTTCATCCTCTCCCAAGCACTAAATAAATCAAATCCCTAAAAACAGCTTAAATACTCTCAGCCAGCATCCAATGAAATGTAAGCATTCTGCAACTCCACGCTCCCTCTCATCTTCTTCATCCGACGCTTAGAGAAAGTCCAGGCCAGTCCATCTCAAGCCATGCTGTCTCCCAGTTCACGCAAAGTCCGAGGATAAGCCCCTGCCGGGGCTAGGCTCCTCGTAAAATGTACTCTTAATCGAGAGAAGAAACGCGACGCAGCCAGACTTGTCTCAGGGTTACCAGAATATTCCTCGCGCCAAGTCACCTCGGCTGGCGCGAATCACCTTGTGAAGCGCCGCTAACATTTCCACCTGCGGCGCGCTTTTCGCCCGCTTGTAACACTATATATATATATATATATAGAGATATATATATAAATATAGTTAGTTATATATCAGATAAATTTTATATATATCTGATATATTACAGACTATTTTTGTATTTATGCCTCAAAATGTTATTTTGGTACTTATACAAATACCACTAATTAGTTATTGGACTGTTTTAAACTTTTAAACAATGATCATAATAATCTGAACTCTTAACATAATTTAAATTGTAAAGAGTAGTTTTAATGTTTCTTAGAACTTTCCTATGTAATTTTAGATGCAAATTACTATGTTAACATTCCTAATATTTTTCTATATATAAAATTTAATATATGCCTTTAATTGTTTTTTTAGTATGTTCATTTCATTAAAAAAATTGAATTTTATGAAAAGGTATTTTTTTAAATATTATATAACACATAGAAGTGTTTCGGATAATGTATACAAAAATATATAACACATAGAAGTGTTTCGGATAATGTATACACATATAGTGATTCTTATTTGGGAGAAAGCTATGAAACATATAATTAGTAGCCATAAGTAAGAGGCATATTGCAAGTTTAGTCAGGGAAACTTTTTTCACTGCTTTAGTAACTATTCTTTATGTATATTAATATTCAGAGGAGTTTGAAGAATCAGCTATTTTTTAAAACTATAATAATAAAAAAATAATACTATAATGGCAACGATTAAACTTTTAAAAAAATGAAAGAGAAATGGATTTTTATAGTGAATGAACTTTTTATGAATTTTACATTTTAATATTTAGATAATATATTTTATAATGGCGATTATATTTAGGTGAAACAACAGCTTTCTAGTGATCCAGATGTTCTTTCAAAGCCTGCCTTAGAAGAAAGACTTTCTGAAGAACAGTGGGATTCATTAAATGATTTATATAAAGACTTCCTTCAAGATTATCATGTCCGCCGAGAACTACTGTTAACTCGGCTAGATGTAACCATACAATCATTCAAATGGGGTGATGGAAGCAAAGTAAAATTCGTCTTTGCCATTATTTCTCTCCTTAATTAATTTACTAATTTGTTTATTAATTATTATGTATCTTTCATGATAAAAAATATATAGTTCTTCATATAGAAGCTTCTTTGTATACAAGGTATCCTTTAGTTCATTGTTCAAATTTTAAGAATATGTAAAATACGTATAAAAGACCTTTTTTTTTGTATATCAATACATGATTAAAAATTAAAAGTGAAAAAATTAAAAGTGTGAAAATGAAAATTCTTTCCATATTTAATATTACATATATGTGTCATCAATAGTAATACAATCTTTGGAGCTGGTAGCAATTGATTGGAGTACTCTTTCAAAAATGCCAGGTGTTTTAGAAACGGCTTCAGCAGTAACTGAAAAATTAACAATGAAATCCTCCTTAAAGTTTCTTAAACACTGTATTTCTTCTCTTTGCTTGTACTTATTTACACTTATTTGCTTTACTTATACTTTTCATTTTCTAACTCCTAATTACTATGCAAAAAATTATGTTTATATACACTTTATATGTATTTTACTTACTCTTAAAATTTGATCCTTGCGTTCAAAGACACCCTATATAAGATTTTAAGTAATTTAGTTTCAAAATGTTTCATTATTAAATTGAGTTTTAAAGCACATTTTTGCTTTTTCTCTTTTCAAAGTATGTGATGGAAATTTAGCTGTGCATGTTTAAATATTCAAAATAAAACTACCTAGCCTTAGTAAATTCAAACATAAAATAAGTTAGTTTAGATGAAAAGTAAATACAGTGATGATATAAAAGAATGTGTAAAGGGAAGATGTGCTATCTAAGTGTTTGCAATTAGTCATTTGTATTGAACAAACTATAAATGCTTTTAATAATTCATTGATTTAAAAACAACAATTATAATCAAATTTATTTATATCATATAAGTTTCTTTATATTTTATGAATTGATGATGTAATAGGAATAGTGCATAGAACTGGATTTTTTTTTTCTTTTTCTGACTAGCATCTTATTATAACATGTATAGAAATTATTTTTTTTCAATAAATCTTTCTGACCAGTAAATTACAGAAACATATTTTTTTTATTCTGAATTATTTAATAATTATAAATGAAATCTGAATTGTTAAATTTTTATCTATCTTAAATGAGAATTCTAACTTATTCCACAATCAGTTCTATAAGGATCTGGTATTTCGTTGTTTGTATTTATGATGAAAGTAAATTATTTTTAATATTTTTACTGAAAATTTTCCTTATCTTTAAAATTTTATTTCAATATCAATGTAACTTTTCTGACAAATTTAATTAATTAAATATATAAGCAATAATTTTTATGGCAATCAAATTTTTGTTGGACTATTTTAACTTTATAATTTTCAAAGAACATACTAATATAATTTACTCATTTGGATCTGTGCTTTAGCATCTAAATCCTCCATTAGTTGATTTAAATTAACCCTAAATGTATTGTTGTAATAAAAGTTCATTATTTTTGTTAATTTTTTGTAGGATTGTTTGCTTCATAAGCAAATAATTACTATTATGAATTACAATATCTATCTAAAATAAAAGTTTGAATTATTTTTGATCCGTAAAGCATGTAAGGCTATTAAGGCATAATAATTTCATTTGTTTTTAGGGAAAAGAAAATGAGATCTTAAAAGCGTATGTCTATAAAAGAGCAAAGTTAAAGAAAACTCCCTCTGTAAAGTTATCTGATGTATTATCTGCTAGAGAAAGTAAGGCCATTTAATTAAAGCAATATTTAAAAAGATTTAAAAAAAACTAAGTTACTTTTTTTGTATAATTAATTTTTTGGTAAATATTGACTATAATTATTAATATTGTGCATTCTACATTTATGTCTAAAAGTGATGTAATTTCTAATTACATCTCCTAGATTCTAGCCCTTATTCAGTGGGCAATATGTAAGTTCGAAAGATTTGAAAGAACATCTAGTTGAAAAATATTTATTTGAAAAAATGTAGTTTGAGGAAAATTTCTCTCAAATAATTATATATTAAAAAAATGATGTTACTATAATACTTATTTAAGACTTGATTTTATCTTTATTTCAGGCATATTTAAAATTGAAAAAACTAGTAGCGATGAGCTTGTTAAAAACACAAAATCATCATTGAAGCGTTTCCTCATTGCTGCTGTAAGTGTTTTTTATTTCTCATTCTTGTTTTATCTTATAAATTTATGCTAATAGCAGTATTAATCCTTGTTATTTATTTTATAAATAACTTTAAAATTTTGGTTCTTTAAATTTGAAATTTTTACCATTAGGGATGATCAGTTTGAACTTTACCTTAAAGAAGTTTCCTAGAAGATAATTTTTTTTTCTCTTATTATCTTTCTATATATTATTTGAGTGCCTATTTTGAAATGCTATAAAACATTTAACAGCTGCAGCTTGCTTTTTGGAAGATTAAGCAAATACTTTTTCAATGTTTTTTCTTGAACTATTAGATTATTCAAGCTCTCATTTTAATTTGAATTTCACGTTTTTGACTTATTGTGATATTTTAATTCTTTTGCGTTCATAAATGAAATAATTCTATCATGATAAATATCAGTTATAATGATTTGAAAAATATTCTGCACTTGCTGTATTCTCTAGCCACTATAAATAGAACTCTGAGTGTCAAATTGTAAAAAAATTGAACCTTAAGGATTACCCTACTAATCAAACAATTGAGTTATTTAAATTGGTTTATTATATTAATTTTACATTGCAAATCATTACACAATCACTAAATGCATTTTTAGTTATTTATTTTTTAAAATTAAAGTCATATTTTTTATTGCACAGTAATTCATGGTATTATGATATGGTTGTGAATTAAGTACCACAGTTAAATAATGTTATTTTTGTATTGTTACTTAATATTGTAAGAGATTTTAACTCCTTCCCTCTCGCTCCAGTGAAAATGATGGGCTGAGGTTTGGACCTCTATTTCACATACCCATGATATTTTCAGGCTTGGGTGTTCAATAGTAACATGACAAACTGATAAAAACCAATTCATTTTTTTTGCCTGGAAGACAGTTTATTTCTTATTTTATACACCAGATGACAGTACTAGTCTATTTTAAATGTAATTGCTGATAGTTTATTTTCAACTGGGTGGAAGCACTAATTGAATATGTGTACTTATAATATGTATTTTGTAATCTTAGCCCAATTACTTCGATACATGCGGCCCAGTTGAATATGTGTGGTTTGTATTCTATGTTAAAAAATATTTTTTAATATTGTGTCAGAGTCGTGTTATGGTTCAGAGTCAGATTCTACTTTTAGTATAAATGGATCTGAGAGGGATTCTGAAATAACTTATTTTTATAAAAGTTCAATTAGTGAATCTAAGAGCAGTGATGATAGATCTACACTATTGCCTGGAAGAGTATGGACTAAAATTGTATCTACTTCAGTAGATCATGCACCCCATGTTTTAAATTTTTGGGAACACCAAAGGTGAATATAAATTTTGATCTAAGCTCTAGTCTCTTACAATATTTTAAGCACTTCGTAAATGACAATTTAGTATATCTCATTGTTTCGGAAACAAATAGATATGATGAACAATTCCAGAATTCTGCTGGATTCCACCTATTAAAAAAAAAGAAGAAAAGCTTGGGCACCTGCCACAAAAGAAGGAATTCTTAAATTTCTTGGTATAATTTTACAAGGTATTTTAAGAAAGCCAAATTCAAAAATGTATTGGAGCAAAAAGCATTCAATATCTCCTTTCTTTCAGAAGAAATACCTTGTAATAGATTTTGTGAAATTCACAAGTTTCTGCATTTTGTAAATAAACTTTTGATACTGACACACATCCAAATTCTAAACTTTATAAAATCTGGCCAGTGTTAGAGCACCTGAATCAATTGTTTCAAAGAGCTGCCACTTCTTTATGTGATATTGTAATTGATGAAACCCTTATGCTCTTAGGGTGACAATATATGCCTAAAAAGATATCGTGTTTTGGAATAAAGTCTTATTTATTATGTGAATCAAGTTCCAGGTATATATGGTCACAAATTTATATATACAGTAAAAGGTAAGACGTTCGATCACAAATATAAAGGTGTGCCCTAATCAGTTCAAGTAGTGATGTCACTTATCAAGCCATTACTAAAACAAGGATATTGTCTGATAACAGATAATTTTTATACCTCACTTGAATTGGCCGACATGCTTTTAGAATTTCAAATTAACACTTTTGGAACTGCAAAATTAAACCAAAAAGAAATGGCAAAAAAAAAAAAAAAAAAAAAAAAAACCCTGGTAAAAAAAATTGCAAAAGGGAAAAATGTTTTTTGCAGAGGTAAAGTTCTTGCCATGAAATGGAAATATAAGAAAGTTGTTACTATGCTATCTACAGTCCATACAAATGATATGGCAGATGTATAATCGCATAACAAAGTTGTCAAAAAACCTACAATTGTCACTGATTATAATAAAAATATGGGAGCAATAGATATTGTAGACCAGTATCTTGGAGATTAAACTGTCGATCAAAAAAGAGGAAAGAAATATTATAAGAAAATATTTTTTTCATTTATTATACCAAACTATTTTGAACTTGTACTTTGTTTACAAAAAGCAAGGTGGGAAAAAATCCCATTGTTGTTTATCCTTAGTTGATGAACTTACTGAAAGGTATCAGTCATTAGACATCATTCGAAAAAGAGGCCGACCAAGCTTTGAGAATAATCCCAGTATTTTGATTGAGAGGAATTCAAATCAAAAGAAATGGCAACCATCAAGAGAATGCAAAGTTTGTTCTAGGATATACGAAAACAATAAGAGATGCAGGAAGGAAACTTGGTACTACTGTCCAGATTGTGATGTTGGCCTCTGTTTCTCATGCTTTAAAATTTATCAGATAAGAAAAACTTACCAATCTTTATTTATATTAGATGTAAGATTAATAAAATTATCTTTTAATGTTTAAAAGACATTAATATTAAGGTATTAGTAGAAAGTATCATTGATTACATACATCAATATACTTAATAATTTTTGTTACTATATTGACATTTAAACTATCGTTCTGATAATTAAAATTAATAAGAAAGAAAGAAATCTATTTGAAAAGCAAATTTGGATGAGAAAGGACAGGTTTTAAATGAAAATAATTGAGTATGTAAAATTAAATTTGGTAAAATAATTAATGAATTTGATTCCTTAACAGTTTAAAAACAGAGATTTTTACAATCAAGGGGTTAAAATAAATAATATTGAACATTTATCAGCAAACATTTATTATTCATGGCATTAAATATATGCATTGATTAATTATGTTAAATATTAACAAAATCAATAATAAGTTAATAATATTGGTAATTATAAATTTTGAATATCATCCTCTATTATACTTAATATGAATTAAAAAAAAATACATATAATAGAATAGAACTGTGTATTGGAACAACAACTCAACATTGAATTTTGAAAACTGTTGTTACGACTTGAAGTTTGAGAAAAATAAGAATTCCAATTTCGTTTGTGTTTGGTTTAGAAGTCATTTATTACAATTCAGAAGTGGGATAAACATGCCATTTTAATTGTTAATTCTGTTTAAATTTTGAAATGTAATTTTTAAAGCGACTTCATAAGGAACAATTACGTTTTGTATCGAAGAATTGTCTGAAGATGTTACATCTAGTGACGAAAATTCCCGATTTGAGAAAGTTAATATTAAATAGTACAAACTATGATGAAGAAATGGTAAGAGGAGTGGTTGATATTTTAGATGAAGAAGCTGAACAGGTTCAGCAAGTTAAGTGAGAAGCAGCAGAGAGACAAGCCAAACGGGAAGAAGCTGAGTGACAAGAAAAGAGGGAAAAAGCATAAAGAAAGCATGCTTTAGAAAATAAAAAGTTAGAGATTGCTGCTAAAACTTCATATTTCGTTGGCTAAGAATTATTACCTTCGGCGTCAAAAGTTGATTGGCAGTCTCATTTGAAAAAATTTTCCACTAGAAGTGAAGACATTGGCCTTTATTTAGTTCATTTCGAGAGGGTCATGAAATGAGCACAAATGCCAAATATGTTTGGGATGGCATGTTTAGTTAACCAGCTACCAACTGAATGTCCAGTACCAAAGAATGTCCAAATAAATACTTTCCCCTTCAGTCAAGGCAATTTCAGCTGCCAGTCACATTAATTAAGTAACAAAGAATATCTACATCGAAAGAAAAAATATAAGTTCTCTTATGGATACTGCAGCTGATATATCTATGTTGAAATATATTTTGCTCACCGGTTAAATAAAAAATAGACAGAAAAGTAACTATTCCAATTTGAGGTATGAAAGAATCCCTTGAAATCATTATTGTTAATGTGATTAAAAACAAAGTAAAACTACGTGAAGTTATATTTTATGTTGTGAATGATGACACTTTTGAGTGTCCTGGCATCCTCATAGGCAATGAGGTTATTGATTTTTCCAATGTAGTTATGGTTCGAAGTCAAAGGAAATCCAAATTAATTCATATTGAGGAGTTGAGCTTTTTACGTGATTTTCAAATGGATGAAATGCCTGATAGAGCAGTGTTAAGTACTCTGAAAGAATTTGTGATTGAACCATGCACAGTTCAATGGGTCACCATTCTCTGTGATGCTAGAAAACATGACGGATATGTATCCAACAGTACTTAAGAAAATGTGTCTAATAGTGTTACTTCGGATGTATATAATGGCAAAACATAAGTACCTGTATTGAATCTAAGCAATTTACATTAACAAATAAAAAAAATACATAAATATTAGAAGAAATCGGGTGCCTGAAATCAAAAGTAACTTTAGAATGGAGGGAAAAAAATGCTTCAACACCTACTGAACTTGGTATTCTTGATGCATGCCACACCTGATTGACATTATGAGCCGAGACATTTATTTTTTAGATTTTTAGATTGTCAAATCGATCTCCCGTATTTCAATGAGCCATGTCTTTGGCTCTAGGAGATTTGCTATGAATTGGTGTCTCATGTTTTGTGGACGACATATCCTTTTATTTGTCCTATTTTGACTTTATGATAGTGAGGTTGAGACAAGTGTTTGAGAAATTGCTAAATGCTGGAGTTATACTGAAATGGTCTAAATGCGAATTTCGGATGCCACAAATTGAATATCTGGGTTTTGTAATCAATAAAGATAGTATATGACCAGATCCAAGAAAATTTGCTGCAAATACTGAGTATCCGATTCGTAAGACCAATGATGAATTACTTCGTTTTCTTGGTTTAACTTAGTTCTTTCGGCGTTATATAAAACGATACATTTCGCGAGCTGAACCCCTCAGAAGATAACTAAAGAAAAGTTCCTTATTTATATGGACTGAACTATCAAGCAGATTTGATTTAGTAGTTAAACATAGATTTTGGGTGAAAATGGCTTATATACATGCTCTTAGTTGATCACTGATTGAAGAAAGAGCATGTACACCATTAGATGAAGTAGAAATAGCTAGCTCTGTAGAACTAACTAGTCACCCTGAAGTAATTTACATTTCTTTTGAAGAAGACCAGATAGCTCTTTATACAAGCTCAAGATAAAGATCTACAAAATATTATATCTTCTTTAAAAAAGCCAAAGAAAGTAAGAACAAAAGAAGAAAAGCAGTTGGCTGAAAGCTTTGATCTCATCAATGGAATGCTATATCGCATCCAGCATGACTCTGGTGAACTGAAAAATATGCGAAAACTGTTTGTAATGCTTAAATCTTTGAGAAAGTACTTTGCAGTTCACTTTTATGCATTCGTTGATTGTTTTAGAATGAAAAAGGTAATTGAAATTATAAGTAAACAATTTTAGTTTCCCCGTATGACAAGCCACATCAAGCAACATATTAGATGGTGTGTTGTATGTGCATATTCAAAAATACCAGGAGGAAAAGGCCAAGACAAATTGAATTCTGTATCACCTGAAAGTCAACCATTTGAAGTTATTTATATGGAACTTCTTGGTTCTTTTGTGACAAGTACTACTAGGAATAAGGTACTGTTAATTTTTGTTGACAATATGAAAAAATTTGTACATCTTCGTCTATGTTCTAGCTTTTCAACTAAAAGTGTTTTAAACTACCTAGACGAATGACTTTGGTTTTCCAAAGCATATCATTACAGACAGGGGAAGTTGTTTTTCAGCATTTTTATTTGAAGACTATTGCAAACATTTTGGAATTAAGCATTCATTAAATTCTAGTTAAAGGTCGCTGGCAAATAGACAAGTTGAATGCATTAATCAAATACTCCGATTCCGATTATTCCGATGATATCATTCAGTGTTGAAACAAAATCTTGCAAAGATTAGGATAAGGTATTGCCAGAAGTAAAACGACGAATGGACTGGTTTCCGAGTAAGTCAACTGGAAAACTTCCTTTTGAACTTTTGTATGGATACACACTAGTAAAATTCTAATATTTTCTTCAAGATCTGCAACCATTGTGCAATGAGAACATAGAGCCAATCATATTGCAAAGAAATGCCGAAGAAAATATTTGGGTTGTGCAGGAAAATATGAAAAAGAATTATGATAAACATCAATGTAGAGCATATAATTACAATATAGGTGATGTTTCGGCTGTAAGACGACTGCCTGAAAACTTTATTACCTAATACTTAAACTCAAGCTAGGTACAGAAGTCCTTCGACAGTCATCAAGGTATTACTATTGGATACTTATCAAATTTCTGACCAATGCTCAGTTGGAGGAGGGAGAAAAAGACAACCTAATTATACTACTACCACTCACGCTTCTCAGTTGAAACTGTTTCATCTTATCACTGAAGATAAAGATTGAGGACCTAATTACCAGTTATCGCTAAGACGATTATGATGAAAATTCAAGTATACAGAACACTTGCCCAACAATAGCTAAAAGAGTAACAAAGCACTTGAAGAACTCTAAGCTGTATTAGAGAGATGATGTCGTCCCAAGTCAGGATGGTCAAATGTAAAAGATATTACAGTTGTGATGTTTAACAGCTATTGCTTATACATGAGATACTCACATTTCACTTGAGTTGTTGCACTTTGTAACAACTCAACTCTCTGTGTATTGGAACAACAATTCAATGCTGAATTTTGAAAACTGTTGTTGTTACGATTTAAAGTTTGAGAAACAAGAATTTGAATTTTGTTTGTGTTTGCAATTAGAAATCATTTATTACATTAATTAATGAAATTTGGTATACAATCTTGTAATTATAATTCTGTGACAAATTTTGGTTGTCATTCTATCAAAGGTAGTACACATGCAAGTTTTTTAGATTTGTGTATTAACTGTGTGCATTACATTATCTTCAAAGATTACTTTATAGTAAGCTTTTTAGTAACTGTTCTTCACCAATGGCGTGCAGTTAATATATGAGCACTATCATATATTAACTGCACGCCATTATATTCTTTATTATATTATCTTTATTCTTTATTATATTATAATACATATAACTCTTATATGTAGGATGGAAGATATAAATTAGTCCTCATAATGATGACTGCCTTGCCCAAAGTTTGAATTTTAGGGGAAGGTTAGTGTTGCTGAGTTGATTTAAAACTTTAAATCTAGATCTGGCATCAATACTGCAGAGCCAGTGAAAGAACTTAAAAACTAAGCTGGCAATAACTTATATTTGGAGTATTTGTTCTAAAAGTTTAATTAGATGTGAATATATTTTTTGTTGTGTAGGTTTTTGGGATGTCTTCAGCTGTAGCTGCTTTATTTTTAATAAATGATAAAAAAAGACAGATTAGGCCCATTTAATTGATTATCCACAAACAGTTAGGATATTTTTATTAGTATGCAAGAGAGTCTCTGATTATAATTCTATTTTGTAATGCATTCTATTTTATAGATTTCAAAATAGAATTGTTTGATTTGATTATAATTGTATTTGTTTTACAGGTTCCTGATAGAGGTGGTCGTCCTAAAGAGCAACAACCATATGTTGAAATGCCCAATTGGAAAAAAAGACAAAGTGGAGGGGTACGAGGAGGTAGAGGTAAAGCACTTTCCTTACTTTAGTAACCTGACAGTTTATTTTAAAACTGTCTAGTGATTATAATTTTAACTATTACTTCTTTTTAACTATTAAGTTTACTTTTGGATTCCTTATTTTGTTTATTTAATGGGATTTTATTCTTTTATTAAAATTATACAGTAATCTTGTTAACCAAACTCTGTTTAACAGAGTTACAGGTTATGGTAAATGCCTCTGAAATTTTAAAAGATTAAAAAAAAAAAAACCTTTAAAGAAGCATTGCAAAAGTGAGAGCACGTTGAGCTAGGGTAGAAGTAAACATTCAGTCTTTTATTAATTCACTGACTAGCTATTTTAAATGTAGTTACATTGCCTGAAGTATGCTTCAATATAAATAAATATGGCTATGCATTAGGAAAATTGCAAAAAACAAACAAAAAATCCTCAGTTATTTGAATGAATATTCATGTTATTAAATGTGTATTAATATGTATAATTTTTACATCAAGTGTATTTTGATATGCATACCTTTTTTATGAATATAAATGTTGCCTACAAAGAGAGTTTGGAATTCATGTTGCATTCAGAATATTTCTGAATTGCATACTGTGATTAGACAGAAAACAGTAATAGATATTCATGACTTAAATCTTTGTGTGGTTCACTACCCTTTAAAGTTTAAACTTGAACCACAACAAAAAGGGTTTTAGATAGCCTGTGTAGACCCAAATGAGTACAAAGGTTAAATTTCATGAAAATTATATTTGTCATTTTGATTCAATGGGTAACACTGTATCAACAGAAAATATGGCTTAGCAATAATTGCAGTGAAATCTAAAAATAAGAAAAATCCTCTTGATTTTGAATTTATATATGTATGTGTGTATGTTTGTGTGGCAGACTTAGCAACTGCAGACAAACATCTCAATAATGTTTTATCAGATTTGCTATTTGAAGGCTTTTCTTGAAGCATTTTGGTGTTACTGAAAGACTTAGTAAATCTCTTTGTACCATATTTAATACAATACCCTTCAATAAAAAATTAATTACTATTTTTTAAAAGCTGTAACATACACGCATGTGCACACACTTGTAAGTTGGATGTTTGGGAAATTAAAAAAAATAAATAAATAAAATAAAATAAACCCAATGATTTGAGTTGAATTTGTTGCTTTTTGGCTAAACTGTGCCACATTCTTGAGTCAAAGATATTTATATCAATTTATAATAAAACGAAAATATGAAATGAGTACAAAATCCAAATGTTTAAAAGCTTAAATCTGTGAGTCATAAAAAAGTGGAACAATGATGGTACTTTTGCTAAAAAGTGTGATTAATGTTTATATGTGATTATATAAACGAATAATTTTTTTTTAAACTAAAAAAAGGCCAACATGCATGGTTTTGGACAGTAACTTGCCTAATTCTGGGAAAGACCTTTGAAAACAAACATGTCGGATAAAAAATCATAGGCACTCCACAAGAATGTGTAAAACAGACATTGGTAAAACAGAAAATGGTGCTGGGTCCCCCATCAACAAATGTCAGTGTCAAATCTTCAACCTATTTAAAATTGTGTCCAGCTTTCTGCTATATAAAGTAAGTTGGCCAGAAATCTATTGTGGACTTAATTGTATGGAGCTTGTTACAAATCTATGTGTCCTATTCAGTTTGCCATTTAGAATGAAAAAGGCATATATGTTTTTTGTAATCAAAAAGAGGAATCTGTATTGACAAGAAAGTAGTAGCCTAATTAGCAACCATATAAGTCTCTCCATTTCCTGGAATTCCCACATGTGTAGGGACCCAGCATAAGATAAATTGAAAGCCCTTCCAAATAAGTTTGTCATACAAGTTTAGAATTTTGAAACTCAAATTATGGCAACGAGCATGTAAAGATGATAAAGATTCCAAGGCACTCAGTGTATATTTTGTAGCTATCTGCTAAACAATCGGAAATAACTGATAAAGTTTTTAAAATTGCATTTATTTTTGCTGTAGAAATGGAACAACATGAATTAATTACAACATTAAGCTATTGTGGAATTGAAAATAGTACAAGCACTAAAAGTATGATCAGAACCTCTGGAGCCATCTTTAAAAATAGGTTTAAATTGATGAGATTTTTGATGATGGTAAGTAAACATTTGTTGATGAATGATATCTGCAGTGTTCTGTTTATCAAAATTTAAAAAATAAATCAAGTGTTTGACGATATAGATATCTAGGGTGGTAAGAGAAATGATTGTTCAGAAACCATTTGTTCTTTCTTTAAATGCAGCTCTGAAATGAATCCTTCTCTCAAAGAATGAGGTTCGAGCAGCCTGAAGTTGTTGTAAGAATTGACTCAGATTAAAATGATAATAGGGATGACCGGGATTTGATAAAATTTTAAAATAATAATAATAATGGAAATAATAATAATAATTTTAATAATAATAGTTAAATTTTATAATAAAATAATAATAATAATTTTAAAATAATAATAATAATGGAGATAGTAGGTAGTTCCTACCAACTTTGGCAACACTTCTCATCTCTTATACCAACCCTTCTTGTCAAATGCGAAAAGAGAAGGGTTGAATGAGGGCAAAGACAGATGATTCTGAGATGAATGAGGGGAGATATCATTTAGAGCGAAGAGAAATGGGAGGCAAGTCCAAGGGTAAAACAAGTCATTCTGAGACTGACGAAGCGAGAGATGAGAGGTTAGTCAGAATCTGGAACTGACAAAGTGAGAAAGGAGAGATCAGTCAGAGTCTAAGACTGACAAAATTGAAAGATGATTGGATAGTTTTGTATGTGTTCTTTCGTATTTTTTTTTCTTTATGTGTATGCTGTGTCCTGTATCTACATGTTAATAAAATTTGGAACTAAAACTGGATGTGATCACTGGCTCTACTGCTCACATTTAAAAAACCCACGCAAAAAGAAGGATTATGTTACAGAGACAATATCTGACTATCTAGAGAAGGTTCATTTCATTCTATATACAAACTTTGCACAGATTATGTTCTAAATGCCATAGAACACAATCAAAAGAGCAGCATGATGGACAATATCTATGTTTCGAGAATGCTGCATCTTGTGGAATTATTGACATTACAACCACAATCAAGTTTTAATTAAATTACTGCTCTTTAGATGCAAAGTAAAGATAAATAATTAGCATCCCATTAAGTGTTAGAAAGAACCTTTAAAACATTCAGAAAGCTTTCATATTTTTTTTCATAGGTAACTTATTGGGTTGGCAACTAAGTCATTGCCAATTTCAAGTAAGAAGGAAAATTCAGATTTTTTTTGTTCAAAAAAATAACTTTGTTCAATTAGATATTACCCGTTCTTGTCGATGACCTTTTTCCATCGTTCTGGCAGTATAAAAATTCCCTGTTCGTAAAATGTGTGGTCTGTGTTATTAAAAAACTGAATTAGGTGTGATCTGACATCATCCGCAATATTAAAAATTTTACCAATTAAAGAGTTTTGCATGGAACGAAACAAATAGTAATCCAAAGGCGCAAGATCAGGGTTATATGGTGGGGGGGACAAAACATTGTAACCCAGTTCCAATAATTTTTGCCGAGTGACCAAAGATGTGTGGGGTCTTGCATTATCATGATGCAAAACAACACCCTTCCGATTTGACTATGCCAGCCGCTTTTCTTCAGTTGCATCTTCCAGTTTGTCTAGTTGTTTCAACATACACATTTGAATTGATCGTTTGGTTCTGTGGCATGAGTTCAAAATGCAAAATTCTTGTGTAATCCCACTAGACTGATGGCATAATCATTTTTTGGTGAATCTCTGCTTTTCATGTTGTTTGGGCTGGTTGATCATGCATCACCCCCAATCTCTTGCGAGTAACATTTTTATAAACTATCCACTTTTCGTCGCCGGTAACTAGGTTTTTCAGAAATGGGTAATTTTCATTGCGAAGAATCGAATAGCAGATGCTAATCCATTGCATCAAATGAATTTCCTTTAGCTGGTGAGGGATCCATAAATCAAGTTT
This sequence comes from Argiope argentata, assembly GCA_026289955.1. NCBI lineage: Eukaryota > Metazoa > Arthropoda > Arachnida > Araneae > Araneidae > Argiope > Argiope argentata. Next base: position 4,220,233 of record JAOUZG010017157.1, on the reverse strand, counting down.
CTTGACATAACCAAACATTATTAATTTTGTTTCAATGCATGTATGTGATACATTGAGCATCTCTGCATTGTCTCGTGTTGTGCTGTGACAATCTGAATCGATATAGGCCTTGATATGGGTTTCATCCATTTTGACTGGGCGGCCAGATCGTTGTGCATTTTTCCAATGAAAAATCATAAGAACGAAATCTTTCAATCCAATTTCAGCACTGCCTTTCTTTTAAAGTTTCATCCCTAATATACGGCTCATAACTACTTTTGTGCTTGCCATGCGTTCTTGCTTTTTAATATAATACAATAGAAGTAATACAATAAAATGTGTCGGAAGTGCATGTCCTGTTTCTCCATTTTTAAATTGGGATAAAAGCAAAATTAAAGGACTAATCAATATAATGTTTTTACTAATTATAAATAGAAGTCCTGAAAGTAAGAAAAAATATATAGGTTAGTTGCTCTGACCACGTTAACAAAACAAAACAAAGTGTAGAGTGAATCTATCGACAAAAGTGGCAATCACTTAGTTGCCAACCCAACACATGAAAGGCAAACATAAGCATTTTGTCAAAAATCAGCCTCAAAAATTTAACCTCGTCAAGTACTTTAATAGGATGACCTTAAATGTAAATCTCTAGTTCAGGATGGAAGTTGCATTTTCTACAAAAGTGTACAGCATTTGTTTTTTCAGAAGAGAAGGAAAATCTATTCTTATTACACCAACCAGTGAGTTGATTGATTGCAGTTTGAAACGGTCTTTCAGTAAAAGCCATTCAATCGCCGAAACAAGAAATGTGAATGTTGTCTATATACAAATGACTGTTCACATATAAAGATAAATAGTCTAAAATAGTATTAATTTTTAAAGCAAAAATATTCACACTCCAGATACTTCCCTGTGGAACTCCTTTTTTTTACAAACACATCAAAAAATTCTGAACTCATCTTAACTCCAAACAATCTGAACCTCATGAAGGTTACTCAAAATACAGCTGTAGAGGTCAAAATATGGCTCTCAAATTACAGCTGTAGAGGTCAAAATATGGCTCTCAAATTACAGCTGTAGAGGTCCTTCAAAATGCCAAAGCAGCAAGCTGTGTCATAAGATTTTGTGATATCAGAGAAAATAGTCACTAAATGTTTTCTACAGAGAAGGGCATTTCACACATCTGTTTCCAAAGTAAACAGGTAGTCCATAATTGATCATCCTCGTCTGAAGTCACTTTGAAAAATGTTTAATATTTTGTTATATTCCAAATAATAAAAAGTCTGCAGTAAACATTTTTTTCTGACAGATTTCATAAAAAGTTGGTTAGGTAAATCTCCTATAGTTATATGGCTCTGAGAGATTTTTACGAGGTTTTAGAATGTGTATAACTGTTGTTTCTTGCCAGGCAGTGGAAAAGTTTTATTCTTGCCAAATTCTATTATATAAGAAGAGCAACTTTTTAGAGAAGCTTCAGAAAGATTTTTAAGCATATTGTGACATATATTATCTAGTCCAGATGAAGATTTGTTTACACTTTTAATGCAGGTTTTTAAGTTCTTAGAGTGTTTAATAGTCAATTATAAGAAGTGTCTGTTGCAGTTTGGAATTTTAGATTTTATTTTTCCATTGAAATTTTATAGTTTCGGTGTGTATTTGCATAAAACCAATTACTACTTATGCCAGTGAAAGCCGAAGCTGTAGGGTTAGTTATATTTCGTAGAAAAACATACTGGAATATTATTTTTAAGCAAGATTGAAATCTTGTGACTTGCAGTGTTTCCAAATATTTTTTAAACCCTATTCCGAAGTTGTGTACTGGAAAGTGAGGGGGTCATGAAGTTCACATATTTCTCCCAAGAGTCATAATAACAACCGCAAAAAAGAAAGAAAAAAAGTTCTTTGAAATGTTGAATAAAGCTGCTACTACTAATAATAATAACAATGAAACTCAAAATTTGAAGACATAAGAATTAAGTTGAGGCATACCTTCTTATCCTCCCCACAATATTCTTTGAATTGATTTCATTTCCCACAGAAAGGTAGAAGTACAGAAAAAAAAGACAAATGTTCTCTTTCAATGATCAGTACATTGTTTCAGTTGATGGCACACCTAATTCCATTTGATAATTATGCTCATTCTTTCTCTTTAAAAAAATTATAGAATAATTGGTTTTATATATACAAGAATTAGTATGTTTGTATTAGAAAACAAAATTCCTTTAAAAATAGTTATTACATAGTGTGCAATTGCTGAAAATTATGGATGTGCTTGATTTGAACAGCCATCCATTATTAAAAATTAAAATTAAAAATAAACCTAATCTGCCTAATTCTAAATCTGTTTTTTCTTTTAATTTATAATTGAATTTAACAGTTTGAGATGCAAGTGAAGCGCTCCATATAGTGGAATACGAATTGTAAAAGGTTAATAAACAAGTTTTAAAAAATCAATTCCTACTAAGGTCAACAAAGACAAATTTTATTTCAGTTACTTTTTTGTTGTTGTTGTTATCTTATTCAGCTTTACAACAGGAGAGGTGCAGTAGCTTGTGAGTGTATGGACCCCTGAGAACTTGAAGGCAAAAGTCTGACATCCAGCTCATACACATCATTAACCCTCTTTATGGGGTGGACTTCATTCATCCACTGATCGCAATTTAGAGCCGGAACTGCGAATGATCACTTCTGACACAGTACCCATCAGTGGTATTGCTTTTGACATGGAGGACTTTGTGATCACAACGACAGACACATGGAAAATCTTCCGCTGGCGAATTCGAATTAGCAACCCAAGGGATGTGAATCCAATGAACTACTAATCATGCTACCCAGGCCTAATAAATACAATTACTTTAAATAGTTGATCAAAAAGCTATACTAGTGTTGAATTTTCAACGTCAATTGAGGCAACCCAAAATGCGTAAATTTTCTACGCCTGTTGGGCTAACTCTATACAGATTAGGAATTTTAAATTTTCTTTTTTCTGTACCATTTTAATTCAAAATGAATCCAAAAACTTGATTAATTAATAATGTTTAATGATTAAATGCATCAAGCAATAAGAAAATAAACAGAATCATTTGAAATAAACCACCAAAAACATGTTAAGCCCAACCTCATTGGCATAGGGAAAAAACAAACTGAATTTGTTATTTACTTGCCAATGGGGATATGAAGATTTTAGGCAAGAAAGTTTTTAATTAAATTATATTTGAAAAAACTATATTAACATAAAAAGTCATCCGTTACAAGCTTAAATATATTTACTTGAGAGTGGATGAATAAAAAGTATTTTAATAACAATTGAAAATTTGAATAAGATATATATATATATCCTCCCCTTTTCTAAAAAATGAGTGTGCCACAGATGAACTGAACATCAGTGTTGTAAAATGCTGACATCAGTTTTCTTTTTTTGAGAATTCAATGAACCTGATGACTTTCAAAAGTTTTAAGCAAAAGTAGTTTCTGTCTCTGTAAAAAAAAGTAAAACATGTATTTATTTAATCAGAAGAGGGGAAACCTACAATGTTATTTATAAAAATAAAAGGAACTTGAAAAGTAGCATTTAATTATGCTATACACAAACCACTCTTTTAGGTCAATTTATTTTGCTTTTCAAATCTGTGCACAAAGTTAGATAACTAGCTGTAAATTACAGAGTATGTGTTGCCTAAAGCTTCTAGTGGAGTGTGTAATTAATTATTTTTACAGTTATTTGAACTTGCTTTCTTATCAATTGCATTTGGTCATCATTTAAACTTCTGAACTGATGATGTTTTTGCTTTTCTGTATTTCTCAGATTGCAGACATTTACTGTTCAAAATGTAGAGATAATGTATTTTTACTAATTCTTCCTTTAAATTTCTTTATAAAATATGTTACTCTAATATTAAATGGCCATTAATTTGACAAAAAATTTGTAAAAACATCTAAAAATGGAAAATTAGCAAAGCTAGATGGCTAGAAGCAATTGCAGAAGAATATGTTGTTTTTTCCTATGATCATGGTGAAAGAACAGTAATGGTATCTTACAGTAACAGTAATAACTGAAATATTATGAATATTTTAGGCTCATAAATATTTTATTTATATTCTAAAAATTGTTAAATTGCTAAAAACACACAGTTTTATATATGCTCTACAAAAGTTATTCTGAACTAAATTTAATACATATAAACTAAATTTTAAAAAATTTAGATGCACATCTATATAAATAAAAATGATTCACTAAATGTTTTAAAAATATTTTTGTTAAGACAGGAGGAAGGTTCTCATGGAGAGAAAAAAAATAAAAAAATAAATAGGAAAATAGAACCCCCCCCCCCACTAAATGAGTGAGATTGCAAGAAGTTATAAATTTTGGTTTATTGAGAAAGAAATGTGGTAGTCAGTTAGTTTCCATTTGTATATTCTTAGAAAACAGGAAGTTTAAAAGAAAGAAAATAATTGCTTTTCTACATCTTATAAACATATTCTTCCAAATGGATGTGAATATCATTTTTATCATGATGTTTCATTTTTTCATGTTTTTGTTGATTGTGTTCTGATATAAAGTGGTTCTATTGTTGTTCATAATGATAATTCTTTTTTTATATACATAAATACCCCATGAAGAGCTCTTAATGTTTTTTTTTTTAATTCTTGAAAGGATTTATCTATTGAACCATTCTTTTTATTTTTTTAGTGTTTGATGCATTTTAAATTAAACATTGTCAACAATTAATCTGTGTCTTCGGATTCATTCTGAAGTACTTTTGAATTAAAATAAAACAGAATAAAGGAAATAATAGAAATTTTTACCACTTTTTGTTATACAGAAATATTATGCATTTGCTTAAAAATTTCAAACACTGTCCGTCTAGCTGTCAGACATTTGATGTCAATCAAAATATAAGAAAGGAGTGTTAGGATTATCTTTAGTATGCCTTCAAGTTGATTAGGCTGTTGATCTAAACCCTCCCAAAATAAAGTTAGAACAGGGAAACAAAAAAGAATAAGAAAGGGGAAAAAAAGGGTTTGTAGAAAGAAGAGTAAAGAAGAAAAAAAAAGAAATAAATAAAAGGATTGAAGGAACCATTCTGAAGTGAAAATATAAGGGAGAAAATCTGTTGATACCTCGCATCCCAATGGTACCAACTGATATAACATTTGAATTTCAACGACTGCAATTTCCAGTTCGGCTTGCTTTTGCTATGACCATAAATAAACCTAGGGTCAATCGTTAAGTTTTTGCGTCATTGATCTTGAAAACCCATGCTTCTCTCATGGATAGTTGTATGTTGCCTGCTCTCGAGTTGGAAAACTGTCACATTTATTTGTTTAAGTGCCAAGTAATCAAACAAAAAATATCGTGTACCATATAGCATTACAATAAAAATATAATCACATTATTACTTAAGTGTTTCAACGTATGAAATAGAAAACTTATTTTTGTAAGTAATCCTTGTTTATTATTAAGGCACAACTCAATTCATCAAGGGATTACTGTAAAACATGTGTTTTTTGAAATTTTTTTTTCTATTAGACTATGACATGCCAATAACTTTAGACAGTAAAAAGTCTGTCGGTATTAACTAAAAATTAAAATTGAACAAATATTCCAAATTTTGTTTAAATCATTAACATTTATTAAATATTTTTAATTAAAAATCTTTATTTAAGAATATCATATTTGGAATGTAATTGTTCAAAGTAAGTTACTGTTTTTATTTACCTCGCTTATAAAGGAATGTTTCATGTGTTACTCATTGAGTATATTTTCTGCTCAAAGTTTCACTTTTTACTAGCAGAATTGATAGATATGTTAAGCATACTCTGTCTGCATATAAGAACACATCCAGAGTGTCTATTCTGATATGGAATATTATATAAAGTTATTAAGTAATACTTTAATGTTATCAAAGGAATATGATTGATTTTATAATCTTAAAAAAAATCCTTATTTAAAATTAACCCTTTAAAGGGTTAACCCATCATGCCATGCTATCACTTTTAGCTCTGAAAGAAAACTAGATCTATTTTACTCGTAATTTTTCAGATTGTAAAGTGTTTTATAAGAAAATTTTCAGATAGTTTCACTTTTTGGAATTGTCAAGCCAGCAAGAGTTAAAAGATTATTAGATTATTCACTTGAATTTGGATTATCAAATTACTCAAAGATTACTCATGGTATCTGCATTCGATCATTTTTTTCTGCTAGAATTCACAATGTCAAAGTTAATTTAAAAGAATCTGAGTTATAGACAAATATTTAACTAAATGAACACATTCTAATTGTCTGGAGAGTTGAATTGCACGTGAATGCTAATTAAACTGCAACTACCTCCTCTTGAATTGCAGTTTAAAAAATGAAATGTTGAAAAAGCTGTGAAATGGTGTACTTTTAATATAATGTATAAATCATTCATATTAATAATAAAAAAAAGACTGCAAAATGAGATTTAGAAATTAAAATATCACAACACATTATTAGAAGGGTAAAAATTGCCATTTCTCATCAAAAAGTTTAGTCTTTTCTATATTATCTCAAAATGTAGTGTATGGTTTTTGAAATAATTCTATCATCATGTATCTAAAATAAAGTATTTAGTCACTATTAAGAAACTAAATTTTAGTCTGTGAAATTTAAGAGTTAAAGAAATTTTTTTTCTTAATTATAGGTCCTTCACATAATGATATAATTTTTTAAGAATTTTTTTCCTACTTAATTTAAATTTGATAATACAACTTTTGTTCTCTATATATGTCTCTGTAGAGGGCAGTCAAAGTATTAAAGTTATGTTATAATCCAGATTGAGAATTAAATTGGGTATATTTTATCCCAATGCTCCATTTTAGGAATATTTTGATTAGAGATATAAAATCTTTGTAGAATGAATCAGTTTTTAATTTTTTTTATATTATTGTAAATTAATTCCATTTGCAGTCCAAGTCTTTGTGTAAAGTTAATATTTAAAGTTTTATGCTTATTATATGACATTTAGTCATATATATATGTGTGTGTGTGAGTGTGTGTAAAATATTATAATTTTGTGTTTGAGGTAGAAGGTAGAGTTGTGGCTGAAATCAAGGAGAAAACAGGTTGAATTTTTATGTTCGTTTTAGGGCATCTCGAGAGGCACGCATTATGTAGAAACAGTGGGGAATACAGAAGGGTAAAAAGGAACAAAATAATTTAGCCCTGGTCTTATATATTATGATATTAATAAAACTGACATGTGTTGATTTTGACTGGAATTCTTACTGATGTTGACCTTGACAAGATAAATGCAACATCCTTTAAAAGAATTTGCTTATATCAGCAATTATCTATAAAACTTTACTTGACATGTGGAACCAATAATACAGTATTTTTACAAAACTTTATATGATTTAAATAAAAGAAGGAATAGGTTCAGGAAAGAAGAGAATATTTTAATTAAGCTAAAAGTTAAATTAACTAGGATTATATTAATTTTTAAAACATCATTATATATATATGTGTGTGTGTGTGTATAATATAATCCATTTTAATTTTGAATTGAAAACATTGTTACGAGTCGTTGCCGAAATAATCCTAATGAAAACACATATTGTATTTTTAATTTCGTTTTATTGCAGCAGTACAACACAAAAAGCACAAGGAGAGTTGAAAAAGGGACAAAATATTTCTGATCTGGATGTATATACTATGATATCCTCATAAATCACACATGTATAGATATCTGAAAGGAATTCTTATATTTTTGACCTTATGTTGACCTTTAAACAAGGGTAAAGCAGGATCTTCTTAAAAGAAGCTATTTTATATAAGGGATTTATTCTTCATCGAAGGAATCCTCTAAAAGGATATTTACATCAGATATTTATAAACCATCCACTTGGCACATGGACTCAATTGTGCATCACCTTTATACTACTTAATTTGATTTATTAATGGATCAGAAAACAACATTTTAGTAGGAAGTTACTGTGAGCTAAATTAATACAAAACTTTGGGAATTAATTACAATTAAAATTAGAGTTTAAAATATCATTATATATATATATTTGATTGCATTCTATTCAGGAATATAATTTAGCAAAATATGTTTTAATTCTAAGAATTATTACTCATTATTATTAAACAGTATAATTTTTAAATACTCTTATTTAACTTGATCTGTTTTAGAAGGAAATTTTTTACTCTAGATTTTATTTATTTTTCTGTTCGAATACGGAAAATTTGTGCACTTTCATGGTCTGAAAAGCAATACAATATTTTAATGTTTTTAGGAATTATAATTTAATTGGTTATTTTCTCTAACTTTTATTTCAGCACAAATTTAAAAAAAATGATTTCAAGATTTAATAATATTTTTCATTAAAAAATTAAGTGCCAAAAATTAGAAAAGAAGCCAGATTAAAAAATATATTCTTTTTATTATGGAAATAAAAGTGGTTTCAGAAAATATTTTATACATGAATATTTTTCTGTCTACATTGAATATTGAATTTTTCATTTTTTGTTTGTTTGTTTGTTATAGGGGATCACAGAGGAGGCGGAGGTGGAGGTAGCCGCCATGGAGGCCCCCAAAAATATAGAGGCCCTAAAGAAAGTGACAAAAAAGGAGGACATTTTGATGCTGCAGGTTCTTATTAAGCATCAACTTTTTTTTTACATTCATTATTATTATTTTTTAAAGTTTCAAACAGTGGAAAATTTTCATTTAACATGCAAGACAATGTATTTATTTTAACTGTTTATACTGTATGTTCTATCTCAAAATAAAGATTAATAAATTGTTTTATAGCTTATAAGTTACAGTATCTTATATTATTTATCCAATTATTTTTTTATAAGTAGTGAACCTTCACATTTAACAGTTTTATCATTTAAGGAATAACATTGAATATCCTTACTTGATGTATATTAATGTGTAGAGTCTGATATTTGACAAAGCATTCAAAAAATCATGCAAATAAAGTAAATGGATTTCCACACTCAGTTTTGAAATGAAAACAAAAAGAAAGTTAAAACCAGATATTTCATGGGCAACATTGTATTTTTTGTTACTTGCAATTCTTTGGAAAAATAGGATTTTATCAGGGTTCTGCCTGTTTTTGTGGATGGTTTTTGATTTTTTTTTCATGTGAGGAAAATTGCCTTAAAATTTTAGTAGAACTAAGTGTTTAAATATATATATATAGTAGCATCTTTAAGAAAAATCAATATGATTTGAACTGTAATAGAAGCAGTTTTTTTTTTACACTGAAATTATATAAATTTTTTGCAAAAGTTTAGAAAGATCTGACTCTACTTTTCAAATTGAAGTTTATTCTTTCTAAAAGGTATTCAATCATTTTTAATATCTTTTTAGAACTAAAAGACAGGAATTTAATTTTTTCTGCATGATGCATAATATGAAAATGGTGTTTATCAGCGTTTGAATATTGTAAAAAATTATATTCTTTAATGTCTAAATATTGCAATTATATACCTTTTTTGGAGGGAGGTTTCAAAAAAATGTATGTGTATATTAATATGGTTAGTGTATGATTCTTAATAGACAAAAGGTTAAAGAGAGTTGAAAAAAAAAAGGGGGAAAGCATCACTATGGTTTGAAGTACGAATGTTAGGATTTCATATATACCTACCTCAGCACAGTTTTAAACAAGTATGTACTTGTTCAAAACTGTGCTTTAAATTATATACTTGCCAAAACCATGAATTGTTTAGATTTGTGAAGAATATCTCAAGTCCATTTATTCAATAAAATAATTGCTATTATTTCTGTTTTTGTGAATTGCAGCTGATGACAAGAATATTTATAAATATTAAATAATGTAAAATGTATAATAACAAATTTCATCTGTCTAGCTCAAAGTGCTACTGAGTTATCATGTTTACAGACAGGCTGATAGACATAGTTCCAAAAATATGTTTTCCGAACTTTGAATGTGGTTCTGAAGACCTGAAACATGAAGATTGTTCAAAATAACTGAATTGGAGTTTGAATTTTTTGCTGATTTCTCTCTCTCTCTCTCTCTTTTTACAAGAAGGTCAAAATTTGCTAATGCTTTTTTTCTTATACTATCCACCTTTGATGAATAGTTTGCTTACCTCAATTATTGACTATTTATGCTGAATTCATTTGACTCAGTTTATTACAAATTAAGAAGTGAAGTGAAGATCTTGCTAGTAGTTAATGATTTAAAAAGAGCAAGTAATTGAAAGTTTTGATGGCTTCTATCATGACATTTTAAAACCAATTGTATATCATATTAAATTTAAAAATATTATTAAAATTAAGGGAAAAAAGTGCTTGGAAATGAAATCGATAGAATCTAAAGGGTAATTTTTTGAATCTTGATATATCACAAATATCACTTTTGTAACATAATTTTTTGGATTGAATTAAACTTTTTTCTTCTGACTAAATAGAATTTTTGATGACATAACCAGCTCTCTCCAGAACACTTTTAATAATGCTAATTTTGAAGCTCCATTAATTGAATAAATGATGCAGTGAATTCAGTGCATCTGTAAAAATTAATGGAGCCTTCTAAAATTCATAAATGGTCTATTAACATTTTATTATTCAATACATAAAATGAGCGATTTTTGTGTCATGTACTTGGGTGTTTAATAAGTAAAAATAAATTGATCCTATAATTTTATAAAATAGTAAGAAATCAAATATGTATTATGGAAAGTACCATTTTGATTTGACAGTATCAGGCATATTTGTTGTATTATGAAATGTATATGTCAGTGTAATGCTTTCACTAAGATATAAATCTTTTACACTACCATAATTTGATAAAATTTTGATTAATGCTATGGAATTTTTGTGAAAAGATCATATAGCTTATTTCATCATTCCTTCTTTAATTTTTTTCTTTCTTGTACCAAGAGATGAAGAGTTGATTTTCGAATTTGGGGCTCGGCCTTCTCAGATTTCTCTGGACTGGCTGTATGTGACCAAAACGCTTTGTGAAAGCGTTTTTCAGTAATCAGGAAAATCAGTAATCAGGAAATTTCAGTAATTCAGGAAATTTGAAATGGTATCTATCATTTCCTGTTTTGTTATGCGACTCTGTGTATAGTTTTTTTAAAATCAGATTTTGAACAGGGTGCATAATGTCATGAAAAATGCTTAAAAAGTGTGTAAATTTGAAAATTTTTATGCCATCTTAAAGATTAAATTAAAACATCTTAAAATATCTTTTGAAAAACAGTTTTTAAAAAGTGTTTAATTTACTCGAGAAGTGCAAAAACAGCACTTTATTCATTGATTACCTTGATTACAATCATTTGAAAGCAAAAGTGTAAAGGCTTATTTATCAGATATATCAAGAAAGGAAACCAAGAAAAAGGAAGAATTCGGACAAGGAATTCAGGGTGAAATAGAAAAGGGGAGCCAACACGTATGAAGCTAATGTTCATGAACTTTTTTCCTGTTCTCTCTTTCTTAAACAATGTGCATTGCTGATTATTGAAATACTGGAATAGTTTTTCGGAAGAGGCAGTACAGAGTATTACTCTGCCATATTTGTTATACCTTAAAAAATTCGATTAAATTTTTTTTAAAATAAAAACTAACAAGTTTTTAAGTGTTTCAGATGTTGAAGGAATTATTTATGTTATGTCTTACAATTGTATGTTAATCTTTTATGTGTTAAAGTAGAATATGTAGATTGGTATAACCACGGTATGCAAAACTACTGCTGGATGAATTTGGTACCCCAACGTGATATATCGAAAGTGGTAGAAGCTGCTGTTGAAAAACTTGCAGTGAAACCTCTTTAGATCGTTACATGTTCATTCTTTTTATGATTTTGTTTTGGATTTTTTTATGATTTTGTTTGATTTTAACGTACTATATTGAAATATAATCAGTTGAAGTGTGTTGTTAGTCAATTGTGTAAAAGCTATTATGTTGAAATTCTAACTCGAAGCTGCAAGTTTTCATTGATCGTGATTTCGGTGACGGTGTACTTTTTAAATGTCAAATAAATTACTTTTTACAAATAATAATTTGAAAATTATTTATTGAACAAATCTTGCCAAATTTTAGTTTTTACAATGTAAAAAAAAAATTATAGTTCTGGTACTTAAACATTTTACTGAAATAAATATTTAAAAAAAGTTTTGAAAACTTATTTTTTAGGGTTTAGATGCTATAATTTTATAAAGATTTTAATTTATTCTTTTTATAATCCTATGAAATCTATCTTTACTTACAAAGGTTTAACCTGATTGAGACATCAATGTGATGCCTAAACCATTTAAGTTAGGAGCATGAATTTCCCTCCTAACTCCATTAGATGCTTGGGTATTATATTGTCGCTAAAAGAAAGATCTATCACACAACTACCGTGACCGAGAGGTAAAGTTCGACCTTGCGCGACGCGCAAGGTCGCAGGTTCAAAGCTCAGGCAAGCGACATTGTGATTCTCTTAAATGCTTGACTGCATTGTATTTAATGTATTATTATTTATTTGTTATTGTCCCAGATGTTTCTTGAACATTTTAGATACTTCTTTATGTTTCCTGATTTTTCTATATTTCACGATGTCTGGTGAGGTATACGAAAGTACACGAGCAGTTAGGTTTGAGTTTCAGTTTATCTTGACTACATGTTGTGAGTTGCGGAAAATCTAATTAATTTAATATTTTGTTACTTTGTAACTTGTTATTCTTTGCATCTTCGTGACAATATTTTAGAAGTTTAATTAAAAAAATTAACGCCTTGCCGCCATTATTGCAGAATAATTATTTTTACAGCAATTGAAGAGGTTTTTAAAAAGTAGCCTTTTTATTATACCGATTTTGTTTTTGAAGGAATGTATTTTTTCTCTTTCAGTTCTTGTAATTTTTGACATAATTTATAATAATAACTTTTATTATAAGGAAATTCAGATCAATGGCATGGTTTCCTAGATTCATTGAACCGTGTTATACTACCGTTGTTAAAATCGTGATAAAAGAAAAAAAGCGTGTTCAATGAAACAATTACAATTTTCAAGCAGCTCATTGAACAATATTGATCAGTTTTATTTTAAAAAGTCGGGATTCTATCATTTTCTAACGACTATTGCTCCCCCCCTTTTTATGGCTTACAGAAATTTTGTTCCGAATAAAATTTTTCTTTGTTAGAATTTGTCTTGATTGACATAACAATGCGCAACATAAATATTTATTTTGGAATGGCTAAGGCCGATCGAATTTTTCAAAATTTTAATTCAAAGTTTATTAAAAAAAAAAGAAGAAAAAAACGTTAACATGTTTTCATCATACATCAAACGTTATTATTGCAGAAAAATTATTTTAACGCCGTTTTAAAGGCGCAAAAAATACCTTTTTAAAGATGAAAATTTTGTTTGAATGAAGGATTTTTTTCTTCTTTTTTTTAGCAACTTTTGAAAAATTAGTTTTGGACTCATATTCATATAAATGATTTTTTTTAATGGTGAAATTCAAAACAATGTCATTGTTTTTCGAATCGTCGCGTCACGTTTTTTTTACCGCTGTTAAAGGCCATGACAAAAGGAAATGCTTTTTCTTTGCTTTTATTTAAACTTTAAAGCAGTTTATTGAATAAAACTCTTCATTAGATCAGTTTTGTTGAATTTTGAAGCAATACAATATATTGTCTCGTGTTGACTTCAAAAAGTACTTTGCAAAAAGGCTTCAGTTAACGTTTTTTTATTTTCATTTTGCTTCTAACTATTGAACTAGTTCTTTATTAACTCCCACGAATTTGCATTCGTCATTTATGGAGACTTGAAGTTGTTGAGGTATTTTCATTTCTTTTCAAAATATATAATTTAATTTTTCTGCATTTTTCTTAAAACTTAAGTAAGCTTTCATAAGTAAAAGAGCAGGTTTTTATTGAATTTTTTCCATGCAAAACCGTTTTTCAAAAAAGGTCCACTAATCTTTAGAAGTAAGAAGCAATAGGACACTTTTAAAGATAATTATAGTCTGATCATTTCTGGATGCTGGTTTCTTTTATATTGAACTATGATTTAAGAAAATCATTTTGACCTTGGCATTATACTATAGTCAATTTTGTCAGTTTTATGATGGTCGCATTCCCAAATACTTTATTTTTACCACTATAAGATCTAAAATTCGAAATGTATTAAATAAGTACAGGAGGAAATTTACACTTTCTATCCCATTTGAGCCAAATCTTATTTTTTGTTACATTTATAAAATTAAAATACAGACTATGTGTTCATTCTATGCTTTTAAATCAATGTTGACATTTCTAGAACTAATGTATACATTTAAATAAATAGGTAGTTTTTGAATTTTAAGAAATACTTAAAAAAAGCATATATTTTATAAGGGTTGATTTAATTTCTTGGTATAGATAATTTATCATTTTTATAATCATTTTTGTTTTTGTCAAAAACGAAAAGGGCATCATTGGTTTTGAAATAGATGTACAAATATTTCACTAATGTAAAAATAATTATTAAAGTGTAAAGAATACACATTGAAAATTAATTTTAAAAAATGTACAAATATTACAAAATTTTGTTTGTACAAATAGATGTACAAATATTTCACTAATGTAAAAATAATTATTAAAGTGTAAAGAATACACATTGAAAATTAATTTTAAAAAATGGCAATAAAAACTGCATTACTATAAAACAAAAAATATCATATGCTTTGAAAATATGCAGATTTACATATGTTTGCATGCTGAAAAGTGCTTAGTTTTATTTGATTAAAGTGTTTAAAATATTTAATTTTGCAGCAGTTTCTGACTATGCATCCAGTTAAATTATATTCATTTATGTGATTTCTGTCTATCTAGCCACTCGAGTACGAAACATAAAGACAAGCAAATAAAATTTAGTACACAGATTTACCATCAAAGTGTGGATTACAAAACAAATTTTTATCTTAAGCCGTTAATCGGCTATCAACAGAAACTTTATGATAAATGCAAGTGCAATAACTCATAAATGTAGCAGCTTTAAAAAAATGAAATCTAACATGACATTGCAGCATCAAAAATTTAGTATTGTCAAATTGTAAGTTAAATGTGTTGAAAAGTTGACGTTTGTTGGACAAACAAAATATCGATATTTAGCTTTCTTTATCATCTATTAAGTTTAAAACTCGTTTGCGAAACTCTGGAAAATAAACATCTGAGCACTCGGAGTTTGTTGCGTGCGTGAACGAAATTTGATGCAACTCAATTCCAGATTTTATTATCCTTTAAAAAAATTCAACTACTACTTTGTAAAAACCCATGACGTGTTTTTATTTAAGTTCTAAAAAATATATTTTAATAAACGTATGTTGATGTTGTTAGATATTGGTTCCCCTTATTTAAGCGTATTCACTTTTAATGAAATATCCCATCTTATTTTACGAAGTTAAAAGAATCTGATGATCCAGCGTTTTAGTAATTTGTAGATTTGCTTTTGTATAACTGAATGCTTGTGAAACAGAGTTCATGACATGCCTAAAATCCGCACTTTTAATAGAGAAATGGAGAATAACTCCTTTACTAAAAATATAGGAGTAAATTTTGGGGAGACCAATTTCAATGTTAGTTATTTTCTCATTGGGGATATATAGACAATCTACATTTCCCATTTTGAGTAATTTATTCATTTTATTTTTTTAAAATCTACAGCATTGAGGGAATGCCACTTATTCATCTAATTCATTGCATTTTTGGAGCACCAAGCATATTCCCTCCCTCTTTGGTAAAAGTCCAAAATTTCTTTCTCCCCCACTCCTTTCTTTCTTTCTTTTTTTGTTTCGAAATAGGTAAAGGAAATGAAATAATTTATCACAAGAGTAATTGAAAATAATTTATCACAAGAGCAAAAAAGGTTTCGATTTGATTTTCTTACTAGCATTGAAAAATAGAAATAATAGGTAACTCATAGTTAAAATACTTATTTATGGGAAAATGTTTAAATTAAATTAATTAAAATTATTATCGAATTTTTTGAAGAAATTTCATTCCAGTAGACACAATTCATATCAACCAATTCATAAATACAAAGCTTAATTTTTATGTTCAGTTTTAGTTCTGGATAGTTTAAACATACAATTGAAGCTAAGCAGCCTTTCTAAGTAAAATGTGTATCTGGAGACTGACTACGTCTCCGTATTGGGATACCTGGCTACTTTCAAGGATTTTCACTATTATCCCCCAAAATCTTAAATCTACTAAAAGACAAAAGGTGATATCATTTCAAAGAATACTAACATTGCTTTGGGAATTGAATTTTAAACTAAGGCAACGAAAACATTTTATCTTTCGCAAATCAAGTGTTTAAATAAAGATTCAAAGTGTATTTGAAAACTAAAATCCATTTTTTTAGTGGAATTGATTGAATATGCTTTAGAATGCTGCTGGAAAGTTCTGCTCTACTTTCGAATTCCAGAAAAACCCGCATGTGTGCATTCAAATAAAATTAGTTTCAATTTCACAATCAATTAACAGATCTGTCTCGGAGCACAGCATTGGAAATCGTTACGATGAATTGCAATTGAAGCTCATTTAAATGCCACTTCTGG
Organism: Argiope argentata; assembly: GCA_026289955.1. Lineage (NCBI taxonomy): Eukaryota > Metazoa > Arthropoda > Arachnida > Araneae > Araneidae > Argiope > Argiope argentata. The sequence continues at coordinate 4,203,726 of JAOUZG010017157.1, read as the reverse complement.
TCATTCATTAGACTAATCAGTGGTGCCGTAACTTGCAAAATTATGTGGCGAAAGAAAATTTTTAGTTTTCTACTGAAAGCAGTTAACTCTATATCCAGTCAGTGGGACGATAAAAATTGCTTCAGGCTAATTTTTCCGACGTAGATTATATCATCCTTTACTCCAATTTAGGAGCGTTCCCCCCCCCCGACCTTTTCTAACTGGAAAAAGAATGCCAAAGGCTATCTTTTGTGTAGCTTATAATTGTGTAACGAAGACATTACTGATGCTTAACTTAAGCTACGAAGTTATACTTTTCCCCCGTCGTTTCTTTTTTTTAGAGAAGTTTCTTTTTAATTTTAATAAATTCTGACCACAAAGCAACGATTTTTATGTGTTATATGTTTTTTATTTTAACCATTTTTTTAAAAGTTTCAACATAGACAAATAAATAAATACATTTCTATAAATAAATGCTGCCCTAGGAATATTCTCGTTTAGAATTCACGATAATTATTGTAATTTTGGATGTAGTAGGACTTCGATTAAAAGAGGATGAAACGTTGATTTCTTTGATGAATGGAAACTATTTTTCCGTTTTATTTTAAATTATTGGAATCTTTGGGAGAGTGAAGGTTAATTAGAGTGAAGTTACTATGGATTAAATTAAGACAATTTTAGAAATTAATTACGATTGAAATTTAAGATATCATTACACACACATATATATGAACCGAACTGTTTGCTTTTGCTCACGGATTCTTTTTGATTTGTCCTGTAGATATTTAAAGCAGCGTTATTACAAACTTAAACGTCGATCATATAATAATAATAATAATAAATTCTGCCAGCTCAGATGCCATCCTTGTGATCTGACTTCGGTTCAGAATTACGAAGTCTCTCCTAAAATAGCCCTAGGGATGCTTTAAAGTAACCCTAGTGTTGCTTAATATAACTAAACCAAATAGGTGAAGAAAAAAAATGATTCGATTTATTGTGTTTCAAAGCTACTTTCAAAGCGTGCAACAAAGTTATAATGGGCGAACACATTCCGGGGCGAATTAATGTTTTGGATGCTCCAGAAGATGAATTACTTCGGATCTTTTAAAAGAAGCATTTTTATATTTAGAACTGTTAATTTTTTTATGTTTTAAAATAATATAATTTTAGATATTCTAAATACTTGTAACTATTTTTGTATTCATCTATAATATAACTGTCCACCATCATCTAAAATGTTGAGTGGAGTTCAAAAACACCTTCTCTCCTTTCATGTGAGTCATTATTGAATCTCAGTTCCTGTTTTGATGTGAAACAACTCAGAAAGGTATTTTGTTTTTATGTTTAGGTTGACCAATTCACGATTTTTAATAAATCACTTTATAATCTTCCTTTCTAAAATTTAATCATGTTACAAACCAATAATTTTGCTTCCCAGCATGAACACTGTCATCGTAAGAAAGACTTATTACGTTTAGCCCTGTTGTGTGCTGAGTGGATGCCGCGTTAGTGCTGTCATGGCTTCACGACAAACTTAACAAACATTTCGCAATGAATTTGGTGATTTTGGTGGAAAAATGGATAATACTGGAAATTTCAAGAATTTTCCCGTTCCTTCCAATAGAAACCGAGATGCGCCCTAATTGATTTAGAAGGTTCTCGACTCGGCTTCCGATAGCTATAAAAGCCCGGCAGTTTTAAGTTGTGTGTGTGTGTGTGTGGTGAATTGAATTGAATTGAGTCGGAGTAGAAAGCAATTAATGAGTCTTCAAGAGGATGGCAAAACAACGACGGAGTAAAGGCGCTGTATGTAGTTCAAGCTAGTGTTGAGCTGCTGTTTGCCGAGTCTTGGTGTCTACCGAGGCAGCGGTATATGATTTGTGGAGTAGCCAATCTGTGGTAGTGAATCGGCAACTAAAGTGAGAAGACAGTGACAAGGTCAGCCATTTAGTGAGACTGTAGGGCGAAGCTCTGAGGAACCCCTCTACTTCTGGATCCTGTCTGTACTTTTAAAAGCTGTGGTGGATTATCACTTGTGGGCTACTCTCTGCTGTAGTGTGCTGCTGTGTTCTGTCCTGTGTTCATCTCAGTTGTACATATTTGTCGCCCGTATATTCGTCATCTTTATGTTATTGTCTTCGTGCGTAAATAAAAGTTGTTGTTATTGTTTCTACTGAAGCCTGCTGATTGTGTGTCTTTACACCATACACCCACCACTATAACAAATGAATCCGCCGGAGAGAATTCTTCATAACAATGATAATTTCTAAGGTCCATGGCTATTGGGCGAGTAATGCAAATTTATAAAGTCTTCAATAGAATTTAATAGCTAAAATGCTTCCCATTTCGCTTGAATTAGGATTTAAAAAGACCGTCAATAAAAAAAACTAATTAAAATAATTACAAATTTCTCTTTTTTCTGATTGAAATGCATTATTTATCGAAGAATTTAAAAAGATTCTATTTTACATTTATGTAAGATATTACATTGACTGACGTTACTATCTTATCTGCTCTTCAAATAGTATTTTATGCTTTTCAGGAAATAATCGTATTAAGATAGGATAGTTCAAAGAAATTAAAACAAAACAAACAAAAGAAATTAAATTAAGTAAAAGGAGAGAGATGCTTCAATTACCACATAGCCTGAAGTAAATAAAAATTCATCCATTCTTTTCCGTCTTTGCGACTTCCTCTCCCAGCATTGGACTGAATTATATTAGAAAATACTTTCATTTTAGAAATTTCGAATACAGATATTAGAAGATCTGTCCATCAAGGCCTATATTGAATAATCGTTTTATGACTTGTGACTTTGGAGATAAGTTTTCTTTCTTGTGACTTTATGCCAGTGAACTAAAATCCCATTTATAAACAGAGAAATGAATCCTTTTTATTCACAGTTAAAAAAAAAAAATTCTTGCAATATCAACCATGCAAGCAAATTCGAAAATTAAGAAATTTCCCACAAAAAAAAATATATTTAAGTGTTGAAATTTGAAAGTGAATGTTCATGTTAAAGATCTGACTTATCTGAGCTGCATTTGACTAATTTTTTTTTTTTTTGGTATCTTGTCGGAATAAAACGACAGAAATGCATTTTGTTTTTTGTCAATCTGAGATTTACTTAATATATGGTCCTCAGAGGGTTGACTGAGAGAAGTTTTAAGCGAACAAAATAATTATGTTTCAAGAACTACTACGAATTTTGGAATAAAATTTGTTATTCATATAGGAAAAAGCATATTCAGTCGAATTATTTAAAAATCTCAATTTCTAAGATTTAAACATTTTGAGATGTCAATTAATTGTATTAATTAATTCGTTTAATTAGTTTTTGGATCTAAATAAATCTACCCTCTTGAGTAATTTCTAACATCTTGGAAAGATGTGATAATAAATGAGAAGTTCCGTAAGTGCCAATTTATTTTTATTGACGATTTTACTTTAGTTTATAAAATGCAGATTCATATCAACTTTAAATCTGTCAAAAAAATTGACTGCCTGTCGATCTATTCTTTCGTCTCATCTATTCAAAATATATCATAGACTTAGTAACTCACATCAGTGAAATTCAGCGCATGATCTTGTAACTATAACCGCAATTCCTCATTAAATTTTGGTTCCTATCGATAGAAAAAAGACGCCCATAATACATATTCACACGATAGATTCAGTAAAAATATATCCACGCCTGACCTATAATTTGTAAGTATTGCAAGTCGCCAATATCATGCAAGGCTTATGTGGTCTTAACCAACTTCCTCAATTTTATGCGGGGAGAAAGTTTCGAGGAGGCCATTCCTTTCAGGTATAATTTTTACATATTTATTTTATTTAATCAAAGTTGATAATTATAATGGTTCAAAATATCAATATTATTGAACATATTTCAAGATTCTTTCCTTAAAAGAAAATGTAACTTTCTTCTTCCTTTTCTAAAACATTCAACGAAGCATAAACTCAAACGAAAATTAATTCAATGCTATCGCTTTAGTCATTTGCGAGGACAATCGGGAACGGTCACTCGGTGAATCCTTGTCCTTCTTTAAAGCAGTGTTGTGGAAATGGATTTTAATTTCCCTTGCTATTATTTTCTAATTTAATTTTCTTTAGTTGCAAGCATGTTAAAAAAAGCGAAATGAATTTTCTGCAGATGTTATTATCGATTCCCTACTCGGGTTATTTGCAAGTTGAGATACAAAATCATACGTTTCTTGGATCTGCAGGATTTAAGGATTAGGAGATATACATAATTTCTACTTTTAGTTTTTTCTAAACGGGATAGATTTCTTATTTATTTTATCATGAATAATTAAGAACAGGATTTTACTAAAATAAAACTATATTTTTGATGCATTTTGAAGACATTCATGTCCATAAATTAAGGATAATGAAAGTTCAAGGAAAGAATGAGTCGGAAGCAAAACAAATGTGACTTATTTGTAAAACCTATTTATTAAATAAAATGTAAATGACGAAAAAAGGTTCCATACTTTTGACATCATTAAAAAAATATGCGATTTCTTGCCCCCTGGAGCAATTTGTTTTTCAAAAAAAAAAAAAAAAAAAAAAAAAAAAAAAACACCTATTCACAAAAATCAATATTACATCGTTGGTATCCCAACGATGTATGTCTCTAAGACGATGTAATACAGTTCGTACAATGCATAGGCATGCTGAGTATCAAATTATCGATCTGATCTTACACCACTCATCAAGCAATGCTCACCGAAGTTCCGGTAGATAGGTAGGAGTGGATTGGCGGAGTGAAACTCGCCGACCAAGCATCTTCGATACATGCTTTACTGGATTCTAGTCCGGTGAGAATACTGACCAGTCCATACGAGTGATATCCTCCTATAGAAAGCATTCGTTTTCGATGTTTGCATTGTGAGGAAAGTTGTCATCCATAAACACGAATTCTGCGTGCATGGCGTCCTGATACAAACGCACATGTTGTTTCATTATAACCCGATATATTTGGCCGGTCATGTTCCAATGTGAACATACAAGTTGGTTTTAGAACCCAGAATAATTTATGCCCAAACGAGCAGTCCTGCATCAAAGTATCGGCTTCGTACAATATTCTCTTGGTGGTGGCGGGTACCTGGCGCTATCCATCTGAAAGTTCAGCGAGAATCAGACTAGATGCTAAATCTGAACTCGTAGGAAAACATCACACAAGTCCACTGTTGCAGTGCTCTCTACTCCGGGCTAATCGCAGGTGACAGCGAATTGCAGTAAGTGCAATACATCTGACAAGCCAAGCCTACGAGCATAGAGGCAAATCTGCAGTAACCGTCTGTACACGATCTGCCTTGAAGCCAGTGGTTGAAGAGAACTGACGAGACAGGTCTGATTCTGTGCACCGTCTGTTTCTTTGGGCAGTAACTGCCAAATACCGGTCTTTATTCGGCGTTGAAACTCGGGAGAGACCTGTGCTGTAACGTCTACTCACGTTACACAACACAATACCGTTTCATGCCCCTGCAATTATAATCAACTGGTTATTTAAACTGTGTAATGAGCATGATGTGGAAGATACATTGAAATATGGCCCTATTCTAAATACTGTGGTTATTTTTCGACGTCTGACATTTATTGTTTAAAATTTGGTGAGGCATTTTAATATTGAATAAAAGAAAGCGAATGCTGTGAGATGTTTGAATTTTAAGTGGGAATTGGCTTTGTCTAATTAAGCTAACTATCGGAGAGAAACTGAAAATTTCTCTGAATTTTGACAAAATTCTGAAAAAGTATTGTAAAAATACAAAAGAAAAATTAGGGAGAAGAACAGGGGAAAAAAAAAGAACATCACAAAAAAAAATACAAATGAATGCTCTGTACAAACACAAAAATAACAGAAAACTAAGATATGGATTTTCAGTGCTACTCTTGTAAATAGTGTTCTTGAAATCTAAACAAATCTTGGTTTTCTTTGAGATGACGAATCATTCTTTGAGTTTTCATCCTGGATTCTTGGGAAAAGACAACCAAACTCGTCTAGTCTAAGTGTTGGCTTCGCCATGTTTAAGGAAGAAGTCAGCATGCATTCTGTTGCGCAGTGGATCGGCAAGGACAGGATGCATTAGGGATCAGGTTAAAATGTCGGAGATACTGATTTTACAGCCCATCATTTTGAAATCAGTTCCAAAGCCTATTGATGAAATTTTGGAAGATCCCAATTTCCTCGGATACTTCCAGCTAGGTACGCCAACATTCCAGACGACTGATAATTCTACCTCGTAAAAAATCATCCAAATGCGTTCTTTATGTCATAACTTTGCGGTTCTTGCATTGAAGGGCTTATAAAGCGCTCGTAAACAATTTTACTTGTTTGCCTGTGTTACTTATAGATAACTCTCTTACACTCTCATTATTGTGACGCACTATTGGTGTCACCTGCTGACTTCATGCAATTTGCATATATGGTTTTTTAAGATATGTGTAGTCATTTTTACGTATGGTATATGTATTTTAGAGTTTGATTTCCGAATGGCCCTGAATTATCTTTATGGACATGAATGTAGTTCATTGTATGATAAAAAGACTAGGTACATGGTAACGTAATATCCTTCCAATGACTTTTATTACACTCTATAACATAAAAATCGACGCACCAAGGAGGAGTTATCCGATTGAGACGAAAATTGGTAGATAAGGAGACAATGCACAGAATAATAAATAATTAAAATCTCAAAACAATTGAATACTTTATTTCAGCAGAACAATTGAGTACTTTATTTCAGAGTTACAGTAACAAGTTCAATAAGGTGTTGATCCGCCTCTAGCCTGGGTACAAGCTGCCACATGGCATGGCATAGACGATAAAGCTTCTGGATGGTCCTGTGATATTTCTTGCCAAATTCGCTCCAATTGTCGAACGAGGTCATCAACATTCCGTGGCACATGCAATCGCCTTTCGATAATATCCCAGACATGCTCGATGGGAGAGCTATCTGGTGATCTGGCAGGTCAAGAAAGCGTTTGACAAGCTTGCAGACAGTTCATAGCAACACGAACCGTATGTGGTGTGACATTGTCCTGCTGAAAGACCAGCCGAGAATACTGCAAAAAGAACGGTTGCAAAACAGGTCTTAGGATGTCATCGACGTACCTTTGTTCAGTAACTGTGCCTCTAATATCAACCAAAAGGGTCCGTCTATCAAAGTAAATGACATCCCAGACTATAATGTCTTATTGAGAGCCGGTGTGGCGAGCAATAGTGAAAGCAGGATCCCCCTTCTGCCCAGGGTGTCGCCAAACACTTCTTCGATGATCGTCAGGACACAGTTGGATGCGGGATTCGTCACTATATGTCCCCAGTCGGCATCATTCCAACCTGATCGAGCCATGCAACACTGTAATCTGATTCGGTTGTGTGCAGGCGTGATTGGCGGTTGGAGTAACTCTGCCATTTCCCACCCATCCTTGCCAGCATCTCCGAATCGCTGCATCACATTTTTTAAGTTGTTGGAAAGTAATCTAAATCGCAATCAAACCGAAAGTTTTAACAACCGCTGAAGATCTGCTCCTTATATACATATGCTGAATGCGAAGTTCCGATGCACTGAAGATCAAACTATTCATTTATTGGACACCAAAATTTAATCAGTTGCATATCTTGTCAAAACATAATGCATACGAAATTTCAAAGCAATCAGATGACTGCTTCTTGGTGCGTCGAATTTTTTGTTATAGAGTGTATCTTATGCCCAATCGGGAATTATGAGAACACGTCTGATGTCGCATTGAAATTGCACATTAATTCATCAAATCTAAATTAAAGCAATCTTTGATTTTTTTTCTGGATTCTAGTTATAAAACAAAAAAAAAATGTAATGAAGAATAATATAAAAACTGTGGAATTCCAATTTAAGAGAACATTTTGAAATCGAAATATTTCTAAATAGACTTTGATCCGGTTTCCAGTAATATACAGATTTCAATTAATTTCTGATTCCTTATTCTTTTTATTTAAAGCTGTTAATGATGCACTTTCACTTCAACCTTTTAACTATAACGAAAATAGCTCTTCTTAAAGATACTATTAAGATGAAACATAAATCATGAATGATGGATAGTTGATAGTCTTTGTAATAAGGAATAAAAAAGTGATTAAAACTTTTACTTTTTTTTATTGATCGTCAGGTAAAATTTAAGAAAAAATACTACAGATCACTATCAGATAGCTGCATACTATTTTTTAACCCTTTGACCCCTGACTTTGCCCATTCGACACAGCCATGCCTAAAGCGTTTTCGAAGGCATAGCTGAATTCTAGATGTGAAAGGTAGTTCAAAAACATCCATTTAAAAAAAAAAAAATACATTTCCATTCTGTTTTCTGGTACGAAAAATATACCGGGAGCAAGGTATTTTCATAGTTCAGTGCATTGGGATGATTCGAAACTGCATGAATCTTTATTTTTTAGAGTCCAATAGACTTGTAAAATCCGGATGCTGTTCAACCATAAATTTCTACCAAACGTTAATGAAATTTTCTAAAATAAATTGAAATGATTTTTCATAAATACAAAGGTTTCTGACTATAATTATTCGAGAGAGAGAGAGATTTTTACAGCCCTGAACAAAGAAGGACTCATTTTCATAGAACGGAATAATGTTAGTTATGATTTTTCCTTTTTCTAATACAAAGAAGAATGTACTGTCGTAAAAAATTAGAATTAACGATTTTGAAGATCTTCTCGTGCTTTATAATTCATTTTTAGAATTATGTCTCTGTCTATACTTTAGTCTTTCTTAATGCGAATATGGGGCTGTGGTGGCTTGGTGACAAGGTCTCGACTTCTGAACCGGAGAATCTCATGTTGGAGACCCGATTCCACCGAAGAACCGTTACTTAAGCCGGCCCGGTGCATGTTAAATACTTCGAGGCCAAACGCCTTCCCTCTGGTGGGGTGCAGAAGCTTGAAGAGGGAGATGCCAGCTCTGGTGCCATTCTCGCCATCTGATCGCTGTTAAAAATTACGAGGTATGTCCCAAATAGCCCTACTGTTGCTTTGAAACGGGACGTTAATAAAACTAAACTAAACAAACTACACATTTTCTCCAGGGCCTTACTAAGGTAGCTGCCGTATGTCCCTAATTCAATTTGCTTTGAGGCATGCGGTATATGATTTTTACACCAAATTTGAGCATTTTTTAATCAAATTTTGGACGAAAACCTCAACTGGAAGTCTGTCTGTCTGATTGTTCAAATACTTGATAACTATAAAGCGTAGATAGCTATAGATAACCTTAGAAATTAGATTGGAACATAGTAAATAATATTTGATTCATATAGTATAGATTCATATAAAATTAGAACTAAATCCGTCAAAACGTTAACGGTTTGGTTCTGAACTCAAAATCTCAATAATTTCGATAAAAGATATTTGGAACGTGAATTGTAATCATATGTCAAATTTTAGTTTCAATCTATCCGAAAAGGGCATCCTAAATGCATATTTGAGATTCTTTGTTATATTACAAGACGCAAACGTGCGAAATTCTGAAAACAAAAACCTGAATATCGTTGCCACAATTATGTGAGGAGAATAGAAAACAATTTTTCATAAGAGGCGTTTTAACTTATTTTATGGGTAAGATTTCTAATTTCTCTTGTAAAAATTCAAGACGCTCTTACTTTCTGTTAATTATGTTTATTATTTATTGATACTGTGTGAGGCGGTTATTTTTTGAACAAAACGTTTTTTTAATGATAATTAAACTGAATGAAATTAAATAACGGCTTTTTAAACAATAATTAGGAACAACTTTTAATGAATAATTTGGCTTTCATGAAGTTATAAACACTCATCGATTACTTTTTTGTTATGCTGAAATATGGTGACTTTTAACTACAGTTAATATTAATAAAAATTTCTAAATAGTTGTAGGTGTTTTACGTTAAAGTGGCAATTCAGTTATGTGCATTTGATTCAAAGAATATGCTAAAAAATTGTTTCACTGAAAAAAGAAAAAAAAATTAGTTAACTAAAAATTTTAAATTTGAATGCGAAACATTTTTTGTTTTCTGTTAAGAGTAAAATCTGCGATGTATTAAAAATGAAAAATGATACTTTATTAAAAGCATATGCAAATCACTTGCTTAAATTTAATTTAAATTAGCATATCACTTGCTTAAAATTTAGAAAAAATATTGCTGAATTTTTAAAAATTGGTTCTTAGTCAATCATTAAATAAACGAATAAAATATTATCAAATGGTTTGAACTATTTTTGTATTACTTAATTTTGAGTAAGTAAACCCAATTGCTAATAATATATTTTCTGTTTTTATATTAATCTTGATTCGTTCTGAATACATATAAAAATGAAATGAATTCCATATACCAAATAATCGTCAAATTCAGAATTTCGAAGAGGCTTGACAATTTTCGTAGATGAAACGAACAAACTCTCGAACAAAGATACACACAAGCGTTTCCGTTTCGAAAATAATGATAAAAGGTAAGTAAAAAAATAAATTCAGCCGTGTTTTTTATATTATTTTTTCGTTCCCAAAAGCAATTTGCGCCGAGAAAAATCCCTTTCCGCTTACCGTTCATTCTGGCGGCAGCAGCAAAAATAGAATCAGAACGAACAAAAGCAGAAGTAACGGCATCTGGTGACGAATATCAAACCTAAATCGGTCGCTGCGATCCAGTTACAAATGGAAGCCATGAATCGGCAAATCTATTCTTCTTTTTCGCTGCATAACTTCGGGGTGCAATTTAACGTCTGGTATGGAATACTTTAATGACATCAAATGGTTTTCCCCGGCCTGCTTAACGACTGGCGAATGGGAATGTGGACTCTTCAAAAAAGGAATATGAGGGGAATGTAAAAAAAAAAAAAAAAAAAAAGATTTTAGAAAGAAAAATGTTCGTGAAGGATATATACTTCTTTGGACAAAGAACAGACAGATGATTGAAGAGAACTTGATACTTTATATGCGGAAAAATGTTTAAAACTCCGATGGAATCTCTTGGAATTACTAAAATAAAATCAACTTGCAAATGGAAAAAAAAAAAAAAAAAAAAACTTCTTTCATTTGGTTATCTCGATATTGAAGTGAAATAAAAAAAAGGAACGATTATTTATTTTTCTTCAATATCTTTGTATTTAATGGTGGGGAGCCGATGATTTTTTTTTAAAAAAATATTACTCTTGTGAATAATCGATTAATGAGCTTAATAGGTTTAGATATTCGGAATCCACATTGTTCATAGACTGATTATCCTTTTGTAATAAATTTTTACTGAAATTCGATTAATTTAATTCAATATAGATACCAAGTGAATGAATGAGTCTTAATTTTAAATAGTTTTTCATTTATAGTAGCTGCAGTTATATACTTGCTTCTTAGTTTCTGTAGTGAGAAAGTTCTCGTTAGATCGCTCTAATAAAACTGATGAGTGTTTTCATTTTTAAAGGGAGCGGATGCTCTAAAATTTTCTTTCTCATATATTTATCCACATGACATGCCTGTGTTTGTAATCCTGTTTTATTTTTTCTTTTTTACTATATATAACTAATTTTCTAAATGATCTTATATATATTTGGATAAGTACTTACATAAACAAACCTTAATACTTGCTTATAGGCTAATCTGAGATACTTAATACTTGCTTATAGGCTATTCTGAGATACTTAATACTTGCTTATAGGCTAATCTGAAGGGACAGATTAGAACAAACATTGAGTTTGAACAGTCGTGTGTTATAGATGCCATATAAGCTATGTAATATGGCATTCAGAGTATTGAAATATGTGACTAATTATCTTTAACGAGAAAAAAAACCTTAGAAAAGTCAATAAAAGAGCTTTTATTTAAACACCATTTTATTATATACCACTATTACATTATATACCACTATTACCATATTTATAATGTTTATTTTTTTAAAGTAAAAAAAATGCAACATTTGTATTTGAGGAAACTTCTTTTCCATGCCTTAACAATCTGAATTGAAAACTCTTTTGTTCAAGCTTTCATTTCAAGAAAATCGTATCGATGATATGATTTTGTGCTCCTTGGCACAAGGAGAGTAGGAAGGGTGGGGATGACCGAAGTAATGCCACGTATTGGACAATTCCGCGCACGGTGATTTCTCAAAAATATGGAAAGATGCGTGTCTAATTACACACTCAAATTTTAATTTATCGTCACTATTAGAGAAAGGCAAGTGATTTGGAATTTCGAACTTAGATTTTCCGAAGCCTTCTTTGAAAGTAATAATAAAAATTTCTATTTACACATATTGCCAGACTAGGAGTTTTTCATTAGAATAGACCAACTTTTGAATGAGTTTAAATCGATATGCTGAATGAATGTAAGGCGATTCCTCCACCATCACAGCTGGTGCGCGACAATAGTCCGTATTAAAAATAGCTTTAATTTTGTAGATTCCTCAAAATTATATGCGACATATTAATAAAAACTCTTGGAACTAGACCCATTTCAAACGGTTTAACAAGAAGGTCGGTAAATGAGGTATCTGTAAATCCACCTTATATAAGATTGATTTTGCCACCCAATATGTTTGTACTGATATTTTCAAATATGATTTAATAATATTATATTAAGTATTTTTAAATTTTAGATATATATTAAACTATCTGATTTTCTTATTGAAATTAAAATAATACATTCAACAAACTGATTTTAAAGATATGTGACTTTATTTAAACAGTTTTATAAACCGTGCACAAAAACTCACTTATGTTGCCTTTTTATCTTTAAAAAAAAAATCTGCAATACTTTTTGGGTTTTAACACTCTCTAATAGATTTTTTTCTACTGTAAAGTTTTAAAAACATTTAGTCACTATTGTGGAATGGAGGAGTGCATATACATTTTCATAAATTTCAGTTGAGAAAAACTATAAGCTTCATCATCAGTAACAGTTATTGCAGAATCAAAAGGTTCCTCATCGCCTTTAAAATATTTGTAAAGTTTTTAGGAAATCTGTTCAAACTCAAGTAAGTTGAAGAATGGAGCAGAATTATAATTAATATTAGGGTGTCCCAAAAGTTTCTTTCTCATCACGCTAAAAATGGTCTTATCTGGCTCTGCTTTTGCAAACATTAGGCTTTTCTATTAACCACCTATGCAATCAATTTCAGTCGTACCAGAGCTCTTTTATTTATAGGTTTCGTTTGTGCCACTGTCTCTTTTAAGACTTTCGTCCACAGCGTTAAACAGGGGCAGCGAAAGAAGACATTTATAGCATTAAAGAGGTTTGTCATTGTAGACGAAACTTGGATTTTATATGAAAATGTGCATAAAAAACGCACTTGGTATAAGAACAATAGACCTTCAACTATCGCAAATTTGGGACTACATCCCCCAAAGTTATTTTGCTCATTTGGTTATATTGGAAAGGCGCAATTTTCTACTAGATGCTTCCTCAAGGTAAAACAATAAATTCAATGAAATACTGTCATCGATTGAAAGCTGCCATAGAAAAAACAACAACCCCCGAACAGAATTAATGAGCCGACGAGGAGTTGTTTCTTCTCGTGACAACGTGAGACCACATATTGCTCTTACAATAAGATTGCTATGTTTTGTTTCATCCTACGCCCCCTCCAGATCTCGCTCCGCCTTATTATTTCTTTCTGTCCTTAAATATTCTCTTCGCGATAAGCGCTTTAAATCCACCAACGAAATAAAAGCGCACCTCGAGGATTATTTTCTATCCAAAACACAACCATTTTGGAAAGAAGGCATAACGAGGCTTCCTGGGAGATGGGCCAAAGTGTTTTTGCATAATGGAGCATTTAATATCTTAAACTGTAAATATTGTGCATTCATTTCATATTAGAAACCGGAAAGGAACGGGCATCCTAATATTTTTACATTCTTGTATACGAAGTATAGGCAAAATATAACAATAACCAAAATCAAAATTCAAGATTAAGTCAATCCTGAGTTAGAAAAACACAATTTTTTTGTGTGTTGTGTTGGTCTGTCAGTTCATCAGTAAATTTGTAAGAAAGATAACTCGAAAACGTTTTGAATTAGATGGGGGGAAACTGGCATATGGTCTTTGCCCCAAATTTGTAAATTTTTAAGGAAATACTTTTCAGAGGAATTGTCTGCCGGTGTTCGAATATGAGTTAACACAATAGCAGCATAACGAAGATAAATTCGGTACTCCGATTTTACATCTATAATGTAGAATGCTCATTAAATTTTGAGCTAAATCCATTCAAGGGCTGAACATGCATCATTAGAAGTATATTAAAATGATAATTAAAAAAAGTAATGACCAAAACATATAAATTTTATTTGTGGTTTTATCCTTACAATTGTTGTACTGCATCTAAATTTTGTTTCAATCGGTTGGGAAAAAATGCGTCTAAAACATAAATTCGTTTTTATTACTGAGTATGCAAGAAAGAGCGGCTTGAGACTGCCGGAATCAGACGTTATTTTATCAAAATCAAATGTTTTATTGAATTTGAAATTTATCAAAATGGTGTACAAACAATAAACAAAACTATTCACAAAGAAAAGAGAAAAGAAAACTACGTAAAACGTTCCATATTTTCAGCCGTTTAACAACATTTGAAAGTACGATAGTTTGAAATATTATGATACTATAAAAAATTTGAGAAAAAAAATCACTTAACCAATATTTTAGTATGATGCTGACAAGTGTTCAGAATCAAATCGCCTACTGCATTCAGCTGTATTTGATCACCCATTGCTAAATGCATTCAGAAATTATTGGTATCGGGTCGCTTATTGATAAAATACAATCTCGAAATGCTTTGTATAAAGTCGCCTCTGATAATACATGGTAGGAAAGAAACGGCAAATAAGTCGGAAACAAGCCACGGCGATCATCACTTGGCGTTCTGCCGAGAGACATAATGACATCGCAGGTATCTTGTTCCAACCTCGCGCGTTCTGTGAGGCAATGTTTGGTCAATGATTGACTGATGATCTTTTGCTGCTTTGGAAGACAGTCTTAGAACGAGACTTAATCGTGGAAATAATCATTGTTGAGTAGCTGGATCAGTCCAGCTATTGCTGAATTAAGCTGTGTGGTGACACTTGGTGTTAAGAAGCTTGGTGTGTAGAAGCAGTACAGAGTCGTGTGTGGAGTAGCCAGGCGTGTAGGAAAGAGACTTTCGTTTTGCAAACCCTCAGAACTTTTGATGGGGGAAAAAAGCAAATCATGAGTCTGTGAAAAAGTAAAGATCTTTGCTCTCCTTGGTCATCTACACAATATTCTAAGAGAAAAGGAGGGCGATGCTAAAAAAACCTCATAACATAAAAAAAGCAACACCAGCAAAAATATACTCTGAAGCCACGACCACCTAACAAAAATAATGACACACGGTACTGCTGCTCCCCAAAGAGAAAAGCAAAGATGATGAAAAAAAGCCGGTTGAAGAAAATATACAACCAACGAAAGAAAATATGGCAGTCAAAGAAGTCAGGTCTCTCAAGAACAAGGGGAACTAGCATTGGATTGCCCAAATGAAGAAGAAATACAAAAATTTATCCAAAGGATTCAGGGAATCCAGAAGTTATCTGAAACAATCGAATTCAAAAAACCATCGATTAGGTTCCCTGGATGCATTGTATATGATATCACAAATGAGATAGCATATATAGAGGTTTTAGAAGTACTGGAGCTCACCATCGAAACTCCACAAGATTATTCGAATCTGAGCTTTAGAATTAAGGGCGGGGAGTACTGCAAACACCTTTTAATCTCAGAAAAACCGGCGTAACACTTTACTTAATCAGAAGATGGTTCTCATAAATTGGGAAACACACTCCATTAAAGAGCACTTCAGCCTTCAGATGTGCTTCAAGTGCCAACTCTATGGACACATACAGACAAAATGCTTGTTATCGAAACATTACTATGCTCATTGTGGCTATGAGCATCAAGCTAAGTACTGTAGAAAGAACTTGTATCAAATGCCACGAAGAAAATATCCCAAAGTGCCCGATTCAACATTGAACAATCGGCCTCACAAATAGATATTTTACGTATTTGAAAGAAACAGCAAGGAATCGAATGACCTTACAGTAGAGATAATAACAATATCTCCAACTCAAGCTCTACGTGATTTACAACTCAACTGCTTTTTCTCCCTTCCTTACCAGTTTCACCGGCTTCCTAAGTCTTCTTCCTCTTTTAGTCTAATCATCCTTCAAATCAACTTTACAATAAAAAACAATTGCTTCGAACCCTGGTTAAAATGGCCATGGTCCACCTTCCAGATATAATATTATTCAAGTATCTTACGTAAATGAAGGAATAATCACAGGAATTTCATTTTCATGGAATCAATGGCTTTCCAACAGCTAAAAAGCAGGTTTGATCGCACTCCCTTCCTGCGTAAATCCAGTTTTCTTCATTCTATGAATAACTCCACATTAATTACAATACAAATAGATAAAGGCCCACTGGTAATATTTTCCTTCCAATTTCCTCCATATTCAAACATTCAGAAACTCTACAAGACCTTGATGTTCTTCTCAATAGCATCGCAATGGAAAGGGCTCTCATTGCGGAAGACCTGAATGCTCACAGTAGAATCTGGGGATACTGAGATGAAACTATTAGAGGATCTTTATAGGAAGATTTCGTAGCAGCAAATCATTTGTTTCTCCTCAACGATAGAAATTATCCCCCTCCCACTTTTGAAACTAATAATTGAAAAAATTGGTCAGGCCTTGCAATAGTCAAAGAACACACCTCACCTCATTCCGTAATTGTGAAGTCTTCGAAGATTACTCTCTAAGTGACCACAAATACATCAAAATCATATCTCATTTCAAGGCAAAATCTCAAACTATTACTGTTTTAAAACAGCACAGAAAATGATTCAGCAACTTAGCACTAAAATACCAGAGCTTCTCAACCCAATAGCCTCCTCTCAAAATTATAAAGATCTCTCAACAGCCAAATTTAATTTACAGTTTGAAATATTCAAGGTTTGCAAAGCAGCTTACGAGGTAAAATAAAGTCAAGATTAACCATAGCATCTTTTGTATTTTAAAGTTTGATTCAGCAGAAAGGTTGCGAACAAGACTCCTATTGCGGATCCATTTTTTAGAATCTTGTCGCAAATGAAATTCTTTCGGAAAAACGTCCATCCAACATTCACCTCAAGGCATTTGCAGACAATTTTTTTTGTATCTGAATCAACAAGAGAAAAATTGAAATCAGCCGCCCGCTATGCTCTATCAATATTCAAGAGCTAGACCTACAAACATTGCATTTAAATTTTTGTAGGAAAGTCATGCAATACCTTGGTTAGCAAATTAGTTAACGGACCAAAAATCTTTAAAATATCTCATTGTTACCATTAATAATAAACTTAACGAAAGCGACTCTTTTGCATCAAAATCTCAGCAGAATTTCCGGCTCTATATCGGGACAGAAAAAAAAATTCAGATGTCATGTCTACTTTACCATTGCCGAGAGAAGGATCCTACATGAAGCAACAGCTTGGGTCTATTCTCTCTCATCCCGTCTGGAAAGAATCCTAAATTCGACGCAGAGAAAATTCCTCCTAAGTATTTCGGAGCATTTTGAGCAGCATTTACGACAGCATTACAAGTTATCGAAGGAATTCTTCAATTTCAAGTTAAATTGTAAGCAGAAGCGACCTATGTAAGAATATGCCATCTTCAATTACCTTGGCATTTTTAGAATATGTCATTCTATCGAATGAAATTCGAGAATATTCGAGATGAAATGCTCTCATACGAAAATTTTCTTTTCAGACTTTCTTCTTGAAGACTGAATTTCCATCAAAGTAGAATTCCAACCTGCAAACAAGATTGATACTCTTACAGATGGGTCCAAAATAGAGGGAAAAACCAACTCTGTCTTCAACATCTTCTGAAACGACCAACATACTCATTAGTGACTCAGCAGACTGAATGAAAAGAATTCTTTCAGGCCAAATTTCTGGCTATTAAAGAAGCATGTAAATGAGCTATAAAATTCGATCACAATGTTAAAATATAAAGCGATAGAGAGTCCGGTTTAAAAGTTATCTGCTCATTTTCCACCACAAGCCTAAATGTACTGGAAATTCAAGTAATTTTACTCCGCAAACAATCTATTCAATTAGAGTGTTTTAAAGCCTGTGTGGGCCATAATAGATTACTTCGCCAAACAGGCCATTTCTATAGAAGTGCTCGTTCAATACCCAGTTCCTAGAAGTAATCTTAAAAGAATACTAAACGTATTGAGCCTACAGCGATGACAAGAAGAACAGGGTAGGGCTCAACTGGAAGAAAAATCTATCAAATAATCTTTAGTCTCCTTTAACCCATCATTTGGAACAAGCTAGATATTATTTTTACAACTGGCCATGGTCATATCCCTTCCTACTTCAAGTGATTCAATATTAAAGGATTGGATCAATGTAGCTGCGGTGAAGTAGACGATCCTCTTCATTGTGCTACTAGTTTGCCCTCTCACTACATCTTTCCATCTCAAACAATCTATCCACGATCTAGAAAGAATCTAGTAGATCAACGTTATGGGTAACAAGATGTCCAAGATCAAAATTAGAAATCTTGTATGGTTCCTATGAGACAACTAGAAATTAATCTTTCAGACCAAAATCCCAAATAAAATGTATATTAACTTCACTAGAATTCCTCTACTCATATTTCGCATCGAACAATCCCTTCATCATCATAATACTGTATAACTGGCCATGGCATATCCCTTCCTGATTCAAGTGATTCACTATTAAAGGATTGAATCAATGTGGCTGCGGTGAACTAGACAATAGAAATCGGTTACTTTTTCTGTGCACTGTATGAAAACTTAATTTTTTTAATATTTCCACGTATATTCTTTCTACCGACAGGGAATTCTAGAGAATTCAAGTTTGGGGATATTGTGTGACAAAAGAAAAGTGTGTCGGCTGTTGGATACAGCTAAAGTGAGGAGACAGTGGAGATTGTAGACGTTTGAAGAGACCGTAGAGTGCAACTACATATATACCCTATTTCTACTGAATTCTGTCAGGCCACTTTTTGTGCTGTTGTTGTTATTACTATAGATAACTACTTGTGGGCTGCCATTTGCTGAAATATGCAATTGTGTATTGCCTGTGATCGTATCGGCTGTATATTTGTGCATTCTTGTCTTGTTAATAAAAATCGTCACGCGTTTTTGAGACCTGCTGAATGTTTTCATACCATACACCCACTACAAGCGACCCTGGTGACTGCATGGATTTTGATGAATTTAAGTTACGTAACAATATTGAAATTTAACTACTTGAATTATAGTTGCTATATAAGGGAATATTTCCACGGAATTTTTAAATTTGTATTTTCGAATAGCTGAAATAAATTATATGAAGTCAGAAATCTGTTAATACCTATAAATTGAGAATGTTCATAAATTGAGGGGCTAATTTAAATTGCAACACATTTTAATTTCTAAATAAAGGTGTATTTTATTCTGTTACTTTCTCTAGTTACTAAAACGGCAGGTTTTTAAGTTGATATACACTATAAAACCATAGGCGCTTTGTATAATTTAAACAACTTAAATTTAGTTTCATATCAGGCTGATTTCTTTCTGAATCGTAGTAGTATTTAATTAGAATTTTTAAACAAATTACCATATATTTCTAGATCAAAATAAAGAACAAAAATATGAAGTCCATTTCCCTAAAAGGCATTTAAAAATCCTTTACTAGGAATTTCATATTTTTTTAGGCTATTCAAAGTACCTAATTTTAATTTTAATTTTAGATATTGAAGCCTCTTATCACATATTCTGCAGTTTTGGATTTTCTGCAGCATACGATTTGGTTGAAAACTCCGAGCGCTATAAACAAGAACCAAGCTCAAAAATTTAAGATTTATTTTTCATAAATGCTTAATATCCTGAATATGCATGACATTTTTTGAAAAAATGCTTACAAGTATTATGCACAGCAAATTAAAGTCATTGATGAACATTTTAAATTATAGTCAGCTTCCTGTAGAATGAGTTGGTCCAAATTATTTTTTTTTCGTCATCAATATTTTGGTTAGTCCCCTAAATGATGTTGAGTCCGAATCTTTACAGTAAACTGGGAGTCCAAGCATATCAAGCAAGTGATCGGAAAATTCATTCCGCCTTTCCAGAGGCGCCGACAGGGGGAGGCCAATTCATAAACATTTAATTAAAGAAAATTAAATATTATTTAGTTTTCTTATCCAAATATTGATATTATCTCTCACTGTTGAAAATCTGCAGATATTTAAAGGAAAACAAATGCTATCTTTTATTAACCCCGAATAGATAGTCAATGTTTGAATCTATTTTTTATGTACCTTTTGAAATATTATTGTACTAATATATAATTCTTGGGAAAATTTGGTTTATAGATTACAGTGGACAGATCGAAATGTTAAATAATTTAAATATGTTTTGGCATTATCATGGAAAAATTGTAATGAAATTTCATCCAGATATACGTCTTTAACTACTTTGAATTTGGTTCGAAGTTCAAACTTCTGTATCTTATTTTAGTATAAGATATTTTATTTATCATAAAAAAGAAGTAATTGAACAGGACTGCTATAATTTATTAATAATACTGAATAATGGCAAAATAAACAAAATAATATTTTATAAAATGTAATAAATAACTCTAATAATTTACAAAAGGATTCTTGGTTAATAATTTTTTTTTGGAAAATGAACAGTGCCTTTACAATATGTAATTATATAAAAATAATTTATATAGAAGATACTATTCAATTAAGAGAAGACATGAAAAAATAATGAATTCTATATTTATTCTTATAAACCCCTTCCGATTCAGAAATTAAGTAAACAATTTTTCGTCTTTGACAGCCGTGCAGTGAAGGATTTTACACTGGTGTCCATAAATTAAGGATAATTCAGAGCCATTTGGAAATCAAACTCTAAAATACATATACCATACGTAAAAATGACTACACATATCTTAAAAAAACTATATGCAAATTGCATGAAGTCTCCATATGACACCAATAGTGCGTCACGATGACGAGAGTGAGGTATAAGTAATAAACTCAAAAAAGTAAATTTTTTCGCAAGCGCTTTATATGCCCTTCAGTGCAATAACCGCATAGTTATGATACAAAGGACACATTTGGCTGATTTTTTACGAGGCAGAATCATCAGCCGCCTGGAATTTGGGAGTACTCAAATGGAAGTGTCCGAGGAACTTGGAAAATTCCAGAGTGTCATCTCCAGGCTTTGGCAACGATTTCAAGAAGAGGGGCTGTAACGTGAGTGGACGTTACAGCACAGGTCTCCCCCGAGTTACAACGTCGAATGAAGATCATATTTGGCAGTTACTGCGGACGGTGCCCAGAATCAGGCCTGTCTCGTTAGCTCTCTTCAGTCAATGGTACGACAACTTCAAGGCAGACCGGGTACAGACGCTTTGGGAATATTTGTCTATATGCTTATAGGCTTGTCTTGTCAGATGTGTTCCACTTTCTGCAACTCACTGTCGCCTGCGATTAGCCTGGATTAGAGAGCATGCGTTGTGGACACCGCAACAGGGAGCTTGTTTGATATTTTCCGACGAGTTCAGATTAAGAATGCAGTCCGACTCTCGCCGTACTTTCATATGGAGAGTGCCAGGTACCAGCTACCACCAATGGAACATCATTATACAAGACCGTTACGGTGGTGCAGGATTGCTCGTTTAGGGATAAATTATTCTGGGTTCTAGAACCGACCTGCATGTTCACATTGAAACAAGACAGGCCCAATAAATAGGCTAATTCTAAAACAACATGTACGTTTGTTTCGGGACACCGTGGACGCAGAACTGTGTTATGGAAGACAACATCCTTCCTTACGATGCAAACATCGTAAACGGATGCCTTCTACTGGCGGATATCACCTGTATGGACTGGTTAGCATTTTCACTGGACTAGATTCCAGTAAAGCACGTATGAGACGTGATTTGCCGACGACGAGTTTCAGCCAGTCAATCCCCTCTTACATATCTACTGGGGAGCATTGCTTGATGAATGGTATAATATTCCCCAAGATCAGATCGATAATTTGATACTTAGCATGCCTACGCATTGTACGGACTGTATTGCATCGTGTGGGAGACATACTATGTATTAACCATTATACCAACCATGTAATATTAAATTTTGTAAATAGTGTTACAAACCTGTAAGTTTGTTTCTTAGTCTACATACTGTCATCGTAAGAAAGACCATTTTATGATCAGATTGGTTTGGTGCTGAACAGGTGCCGCGTTAGTGATATTAGGGCTTCGCGAAGAATTTTGTGACTTTGGCAAGAATATTTTTAATGCTAGAAACTTCGAGAATTTTGACGATCCTCTCGCGAATTTTGACGACTGAGATGCACTCTATTTGACCTAAAAGGTTCCGGCCCGTATTCCGGGAGCTAAAAAAATTCCTACAGTTTCAAGCTGCATGTTTGTGTGAATTGAATTAAGCCGAAGCGGAGTTGGAGTAGAAGACATATATCGAGTCTTCGAGAAGATAGCATAACAAAGGCAGAGTGTCAGCGTTGTGTGTAGTTCAAGCAAATGCTGAACTGTTGTGTGCTGATTTCTATTGTCTACTGTAAAAGCAACATCGTATAGTGTATGGGGTAACTAGTCCTGTGGCAGTGAATCAGCAGCTAAAACGAGGATCCAGTGAGAAGTTCAGCCGTTTGGAGAGACTTTACAGAGAAGCTCCGAGGAACCCTTCTCCTGCTGGATTCTGTCGTTTCTCTTTGCGTTCTGCCGTCAATTACTACTTATGGGTTACCGTCTGCTGTAGTGTGCTACTGTGTACTCTCCTGTGTTCATCTCGGCTGTATGTATTTGTCGTCTGTGTATTCATTGTTTTGGGGTTGGTGTCTTTGTGTAAATAAATGGCTTTGTTTTTTACTGAGGTCTTCACACCATACGACTACCACTAACAAGCGAACCCGTAACAAGCGATTATTCCGTAACAATAGCCTTTTTTTGTAATTTGCTTTAGGGAGCAAAAAGTTGCAATTTTTATTAATGATATCAAACATATATCGTCTGTTTTGCTCTTTATTTTTTGTTTAATAAATAGGGTTTACAAATAAATCACATTTGTTTTGCTTCTGGCTCTTTCTTTTCCTGAACTTAGCATTATCCTTAATTTGTGGACGTGAGTGTAGAACTCCTTTCGTTTCAAAACTGAACTTTTGATTAAATAAGTTTCCATGGATTCTTTCTTTGCTTCACTCCCATTTCGAAGACCGTAATTAACCTGATTCTATTGCATTAATTCGGGATGGTTCATGTTCCTGATATGTTTGTGTAATCAGTGTCAAAGTATTTTTGAAAAGAAAGGCATTCAATTTTGTGTACTCTGATGATGGAAATTATATAAATTGAATGTGGAAACTATATTCAAAAAGTTTTACAACAGAAACTTTTCAGAAATCTAGAATAATTAAAAAAAATTATTCAATATTTCGCCAAAATATTCGATAAACTTATTGTAGTCGCCTACCTAAAATAATTCTTAAATAAGGGTGCAATAACGAGCAGCTATTCAGACGCGTTTCGAGTCTGATGCGAATAAGCTCTTGTGCTGGAACGAAAATTTACTATCAATCGGGCACGAACAATTTAGAATACGGAAAAGATATGGAAAACATGCTATTTTTTTCACAAGAAGGTCCGAGAAAATATTTAGTAAACATATTTTTAAGCTTATTTTTTTATGTAATGTTTATTAAAGTAGGAAATTATACAAATGAAATATTAATTTCTCCATGTTAAATCTAAATATATACATGTATATGTATATTTAGGCTTAAAACCGATGCTTTTTATTCAAAAAAAAAATTAAATCATGAATGAGAATTCTGCAATATTGACTTATTTGCTAGTGTTCTTATCATTCTTTACTCTTTCTGTCGTCGATGCTATGGCAAGCTAATGCTCCTACTTTAAAAAATGAATGTTTTTCTCCCTCAGTTTCATGAATAGATTTTTTCTTCTTCTAATTCTTTCGTATACTACGATGAATTGCTTAAAAGCACTTGAAAACCTACAATACTCATATATAATTATAGGGATTAAAATAACAATAATTGTCCCATATAGGAAGTGTCCTATAATTAGGAAATCAAGTAAATTCATATGTCTAGGGGGTTAATGTTATATGCGAGAATTCTATGAATAAAAATTTTAATGATCGTTTTTTTCAAAATACTTTTATTCAAAAAATATTAAAAATTTAAGAACTTCGTGTCAAAATTATTTAGTTTTTGACATGAAGACATTTGAAAAAAAATTAAGGAAGGGGAAAAAATAAGTTCCCCTATTTATATGCAATCACATACATTTATTTTATCGTCAGTTGCAATAGTAACATTAGTGTAATAATTATATCCTAAATTGATAGCTAAAAACAGATATTTTACGGTTAAACTATTTTAATTTACTATTCAAGAATGTACTTATTAAAACGTACTTAAAGTAACTCTTCTTAGTGCACTCATTGCAAAAAAGCGTTGACAGAAATAATTTATTTTATTATTTTTTTTAAATAAAGATTTTTTTTGGATTTGTTTTATCAAATTTAGCTTAATCATTAACCAGACTTTAGTCAAAATACTCACAGTGAAATGAATTTACAAATTCATTACCGAGGAAGTAATAATTCGATGAATAAAATGACGATTGTTTTTTCGAAATATTCATCGCCCTATTTTAGTATAATATAAAAGCTTATGATAAGGGACTAAAATAGTAAATAAAAATAGGTTATTGTGTTTTTTTTTCAAAAAAAAATAATAATAAAATTCCTGGACGCAATATTTTGGATATTCTTAGTCCGCAGACCAATAATAGTCAGCGGAAATTATATTATAATGTGATACCTTATTCACCAGCCAGTTATCAATATATACTGACAAAATTATTATAAATTATAAGCTGAATGAACGATATTTTTAAAAAGATACTTAGAAATCTACTTTTTTAACGGCGATGACATTAACGACGTCTACAAAATGTAACGTCTTATTGACTTGTCACTTTATTGATTATTTTGTCAAATAGCTTAAGTCGTTACTTGTACATTCGATTGTTTTCAGTATGTTAACTTCAAATGATTTTTAAATAATTATATTCATTTAAGTTTAGTTCTCTGAACATTAATCTGAAGAGATTAAAACTTTTGAAGACAGAACTCTCAAACTCTCGCCGACGGGGAGTGAGCCTTTGCCGACTAGGAAGAAATCGTCCTCCTCTTCCTTTTTAGTAGGACCACCTCTGTGTCTTTTTGGACATCTGCGTCTAAAAATAGCTGAAATATTTTGACCCTACAGTATGTATT
>JAOUZG010017157.1:4123770-4159006 GCA_026289955.1 Argiope argentata | reverse complement strand
AATATGTGCAACAATTTTATCGAATCTATACTACTATTATAAATGTGAAAGTTTGGATGGATGGATGGATGATGTTAGTCAATCACGCCAGAACAGCTGAACGAAATTGGAGGAAATTTGGAACATAGGTAGATTATAGTCTGCAGAGGAACATAGGCTAATATTTATTCCGGTTAATTGAGTGATTAATTTTTTATTAATTAAAAACTAACTTTCGCCAAAAATCTTCTCCGCCACTAAATGAGAAAGACTTCGATTTGGTTTTTTTTTCCCACACTCGTATGGGGTTACCAAACATTTTTAATTAATCGATCTTTCGGATTCATTATGAGGTACTTTTGAATTAGAATTAAACATAACAATGGAAATTAAAAATTTCTGTTTTGTATAGCCTTATCCCAACTCATGCGGAAAATTCACACATTGCGTTGTCTCAATTGGCGCTGAAATTCAAGCATGCGCATTGCTGTTTTGTTTTATTTCAGGAAATTATTTATTCTAATGAAAGGATTATTTTAATAAAAATTACTTATTAAAATCGTCTACTTGAGAATTTCATCAG
Source organism: Argiope argentata (assembly GCA_026289955.1). Classification (NCBI taxonomy): domain Eukaryota; kingdom Metazoa; phylum Arthropoda; class Arachnida; order Araneae; family Araneidae; genus Argiope; species Argiope argentata. The sequence goes on along the minus strand of JAOUZG010017157.1, from coordinate 4,158,444 downwards.
AACAGAAAATAAAAAAGAATCAGAAAACATCTACCCGTGCTTTTTGAATCATTTGGTTTTATCTAACCGTTTTTCATCTTGCCATTCAAATGGAATTCTTTGTAATTTCTTTTCGTGGATTAACCGGAAGAAAAACGTTTTCATAACTGAAAAATTCAGCTGTTTTTGTATAGAAAATTTCTCAAATCGTTTCATGCTCATAAGAAAAATTAATTGAACCGAGTAAGTGTATCGATTCTTTCCAATTTCTACTTAAGAAAATCATCAGTCTGTAGTAGTGAAGCTATTAAGAAGAGATGTATTCATTTTTTTTTCTTATCCTGTTCTTGTGTCAATATAATTCAATCTTTATTGTTCCTTTCTCTTTATTTTTTCCCCTGTTGTATGTATTCCTTTTGCCTACTCTCATTATTTTCGATTAAATTTTTTGTGTGCATTCCATATTATTGCATTTATTGATTTTTCCCCTATATTTCCGTTAATGTGCTGCAACGTTCATCGAAACCTTATGATTGGAAATGCTATTGCTGCCGTTCGCGCCACATTCAACCATTTCGCTAATGGCTGAATGTGGCGTGAATGGCAGCATCCCTCCCCCTATGCTAATGAGGTTAGACGTAACAATGTTTTCGACCGGTTATTTCAAACGATTCTGTTTATTTTCGTAGTGTATGACAAATTTAAAATTAAACATTTTTAAGTAATAGATCTTTTTATTCCTTTATGAGTGCTTTTGAAAAAAAAAACAGATTAATGGAAATTAAACTTCTCAAATCTGCATTGCGTTACCCCAATTGGTTCTTAAAATTCACGTCTTTGCGTTGTTCCAATTGATGTTGAAAATTTATGCATGCATACGGTTTTGATAACATTTTAGATTGCCAGTTCTTAAATATACACATCAAAATTTCCACGCGTACGAAGTCGCGGATAAAAGCTAGTCATTATATAAATGTATAAATACTCATAAATACTGAAAGAAAATTAGTTTTTTTTAACAAATAAATTTTAGCTGTGAGTGTTAAATATGACATATTTTTTTCTTTCAGAATTAAGAAAAAGTTATGTATGTAAAAGCTATAGTATAATACCGATAAGATTCTGAAATTAATTGACAATGCAAGTAAAGGAATTTTTGTAACTCTCTAATGATGAGTTGTTTCCACAAATCTATATTCTTTCAGTTTGTCTTCGAATGAATGTACAAAAATAAAATCCTTGTAAAAAATTAGAAAACACTAAATATCCATCCTTTTTTTGAATAAAGTTTGTAACAAAACTGCATTAAATAAGGCCTCATAAATAATAAGCTGGATAATACCATTCATTATTACTTCTACAAAGATACAGCTTTTAATATTTTGTAATTTAATTTACAATATTAAAAATTCCAGGCATATCCATGTCCTTCTGATGTGTCGATCTTAGTATTAATAAAAATCATTGTGGCTATGCCTGTAGGTTCCACATATCCTCATAAACGATTGAGAGGATTTCGTCTAGATTGGCACAGTCATCCGTTAAAGAAAGATAAAGAATGTGCACAGGCTAATTAAATAGCCTGTGCACTTTGACAAGTTAACAAATAAACCTGCTGGAAACATTTTCATATTATCTTGAAGATCAAAATTTTACCATTTCAATGATATTAGTATTTGTAAACTATTTCTTTCGTTTATTAATAATTTGTTAAAGAATGTTAGGCATTAAATGCTGATCATGTTTTTCTACTATTAATTTTTAAATTTCCGTTTTATTTTCAAATGTATCTTTTCATCCGGTTTTCATTTGTTTCAGCATATTTGTTTAGCAATGTCTAAGAGTAAGGTTGAAATGCGTTGATAACAGCTGTTTTGTCTCGGAACTTGGTAAAAATAAATCCAAAAACAAATTTGCAAAATAATAAGATCAAAAATTGTTAATTTTCAAAGCAAATAAGTTTAATTTTTTTTTGCAATGTTTCTTAAATTTTTATTAACTATTTGAGAAATTTAAGTAAATAATTCTGAAGTTAGGAAAGTTGTTTATAGGTACTTTTTCGCTGGACAAAATTAAGATTTTGAACTAAACAATTACCATTTTTTTAAAAGTTTTTCTCTTATTTCAATTAACTTATTATTTCTGCCTCTTTTAAAGGAATCTGCATATTATAATATTTTATACAAAAGGATTTTCTACGTTTAAAGCAGTGAATCAAAATTTTTAAACCTATTTCTTGAGGAGTGCCCTCCACTAATATTGTTCACCATTCTCACGAAAGCCTCGTCACTGAAGTGAGGCATTGTGGTTTACCTTTCCATTAAAACGGGCAAGTTCCCGAGGATCTCGACCGGCTTCAGCGGCATTTTCAATTTTGGCCGTTGTATTTGGAGAAGACGAGTTTCGAAAGATTCATACCCTGGATGCTCTTACATTTTTGAATAGAACCACTGAAAATTTAAGAATTCGGTGAATGAAAGGTTTGTTACAACTTTTTTAAATTGAACTAAATTCTGAGCCACTTGATAATGGCGTGAAGGGTTTCTGCCTTGCTTATCATAATTCTGGTCACGTCACTGGCCAAAAGGAAAGAAGAACTTTCATTTCAATCTTATTAAAAAAGTTACTCTGCAAAAAATAAGTCAATTTCGAATTTTCAGAATCTTTCCAAGTTTTCATTGATGGACAATTGCCTCACCGTTGTAATAACTCTGTCCAAAATCACCCAATAGCAAAACATGACAAGCTGCTCAACTGCACAAAATTTTATTCATGAAATCTTTACTAGCTTGATGTTGAAAGAGATTTCTTGAATTAAAAAAAATCCCATTGCAATTTTTATTAAGAATATATAATACTTGCCGCATTTCGTTACCAGAGTTTTAAAGAAAATTATAGGTTGTTAAATATTAATACGGAATATATATTTGATAAAATGTCTTGTTATTTGATAAGATTTAAAAACTTGAATTTAATGGAATTTCAAAATAAATTATAAACTTGGGTAAATTGGAAATTGTATATATTACAAAACTAGCTGCCTTTGGCGACCAGTCGGTTCGCCAGTATTAATGCTCGCTAAAGTTTGCTCGCTAATATTTTATGTAGCTGTGTCTCCTAACAGGTTTTTCACCAAAATATTTTTAAACCAAACAAGTTTTGATAATCATATAATTCATTTATAGTATTATTTATTATTATTTTCTTCAGATGATCTATTCATTGTGCTATTCATCTTTCTCTTTGTATCCGAGCAATGATTGTCCCGGAATTGATATTTTACTTGAATGGTGGAGGGAAAGGTCTAAAATTCTGTTTTTATAGAATAATGAAATTCAAATTTTCATAAATGTAAACACACTAAACAAATAAAGACACAATTGGTTTTCAAGAGATGCAAAAGCTTAAAAACAGCTTGGAAAATGCCTCGCACAGACGAAATAATGGTGACACACACACCCTTCTTTTCTTTTCTATCCTTTTTTTCTTCCCTACTCTTCTTTCTATAAACCCTTTTTCCCTTTGTTATTACTTTTTTTTTCCCTGCCCAGACTGAGCAGGCATAGATTAAATATTCATACCGACTAATAATAAAAGCAACTATTTTCTTTCTTTTTTAAACATCCCGTTATCTATGAATGAAAACCAACTGACTTCGCGTATTTCTTTCTAAACAAATCATAATTTATTACTTCCTGCTATCTTACTCAGTTGGTGTGGGGGAAGGAAATGAAAATTTTGGGCGGGAAAGTAAGAAAAGTGTCGTTTTAACTATTTTCCACGCAGTTTTTTTTTTAATTTTTTCTCTCCATAAGAACCATCCTCGTGTCTTAACGAAAATATATTTAAAAAATTAGCCGAATCGGTCCAGCCGTTCTCCAGTTTTGCGCTTAGCAACGCATTTCGAGTTGCATTTTTATTAATATAGATAAAATTGGAGAATATTACTTCGAAAGATATGCGCAAAAAACAAAACAAAACAATTTTTTGAAAAAAGCATGCGTAGAATTTTTGGTGAGATATTTTAAATTTCATAATAAAAAGGAGGTCAATTGTCTATTTCAATTTTAAAATGTATTAAAAATTAAAAAAAAATGATGTAATGAAAAATGATAATCTTTTGAGTTTCAAGCTAATATTAAAATAATTTTTGGAAGGTAATAGTTTTGGAAGATATGATGCTAAATTTATATTAGTGAATTTGAGTGATTACGCATCTGATTAAGACTGTTTTCGCATTTGATTGAACTTATTTCAAAGTGATATTCTTGATTTCTCTTGCCCCTTCTTTCTTTACCACCTTCCACATTCTGTATCCCCCGCACCGGTGTCACCCCTGAAATTATTTTCTCTGATTTCAAATCTAGAATGAGAGACAATAATTTCTGGATTTGAAATCTGGAATCCGGGCCGCTGTCACCCCTGGCGGAGAAATAAATAGGTTTAACTCATTGCGCAGGGGCGGCTTGAGTTCCGCGATGATAGTGGCGAATGTCCATTCGAGTGGCACTCCGGAGCCGCTTTTGCATTCGTCGGTTTCAGAAGCGGGAAAGTCATTAATGCAACTGTGGCTTGGATTTTCATTTATTTTTTGTAGCCAACAGTGTGCAGTCCATTTGAAAGGTATTAGGACGCAAATATTCGATTGAAATCTATAAAAATTCTGCTAAATTGTCAAAATAAAACGTAAAAAAAGTAGAAAAAAATCCCAGTATCGTAAGAATTGTATTGCGCATTTATTCCACTTCATTGATTATTGAAATTGGTAATCATAAAATGTATTAAACTTTTTGATGTATTGAAAGTTGAAATGCTACTTTATTTTGAAGTATTTTTTGTTTTTAAGATGATTATTTATTTTTTAAATAAATTTAAATTGATGCGAAATTTTAAATTGTAGGGTATGTTAAAAATACTTTTATTTATAAAAAAGGAAATTGGCTATTTTCTCAGACCAGTAATCTAGATTAGAATGCTACAGAAAAGCTTTATGTTGTTTATTTACAAAGAAAATAATTCTCCACTTTCCTAGCACTTTCAAAAAAAAAATGCACATGATTTTTAAATTAAGCTGCCTTTCGCTTTCCTCTAAAAAATGTCATACGTCACATTATAACAAAAAATTAGCCTTATGCTAAAGAAATAATGAATTTTTTTTTAATATTTACGGAAAATGATCTATTCTTGGCAAAGCAATCCAAGTGAATAGTGAATACTTCTAGATTAAAATGCGCTTGCATACTTCGGAAGAACTCAAACTGAGTGATAAAAAAGAACTAAAGGCTCTGGTGTGAGAAAGTCATATTAGTAAATAGTATTCTTTTTTGCATTGAAAAAAATTTCGCTTAGTCTCAATATAGCACTACGTCATACAGTTATTATTTTGAAATAAAAATATTTTATAGAAATTTAGTTTTATTGTTAAATTATTTCTTCATTTTATTTGTTCTATTGAATTTCAGTTATTGCACATTTATAATTATATTGTATTTTTGTGATTATGGAATAATTATTTTAAGACACGAGCAGTGATGAATTAAGTTTTAAATTGCTCAAATATATTTCATAGAGCTGCATCATTTTAATAGAATCTTAAGATAGCTTCACTATAACTTTAATTTCCGAGTAGAGTATTTGTTTTTATTTTTTAGCTACAACATCCAAACGCGTCAGTTCTAAAACGTTCTTTCAGAGAATTCCCTTTTAAAAGTGCATAGGTAAAAAATACTTTCTCATGGCTCCTTTTTCAGCTTCTTGCCTTTGTTCATCGTGTCTTCTTGGTTACGGTCATCTTAAAAGTACTTTAATTATGGATGAAATTCAAACTTTTTCCGTAAGAGCATGAAGGATAAAATGTACTATTAAAAACGTTATGCATTAATCTAATTAAATCAAAAAAATTTCATGTATATTTGAATGATGCCTTATTCATTTTAATGATTCTAATTCAGAAAAAATTTCACATTATATCAAAATCATAATATTTTTATGATTTTTAGTAGTTTTATTTTTTATGAAACATCCTTTTTGTTTTCAGTTCCGAGCTAAATCTATCGCAGAAATCAAATAAATTTTCTCCATCAAGCAAAATAATAAATTCTTTTTTCAAATAGTAACAAAAGAGAACTAAGTATTTGTTGAGGCTCTACAGAATTACTAAATCTGGTCCAAACGTTGGCCGGCGAAATATTCATGAAGAAATAAATTCTTTTTCAAAGTTCATTTCATAAGCATTAATGAAACTGTCGGTTTCCTCTGGATGAAATTTTCAAAAATGTTATTCCCACAACGACATTTAGATAATCTTTAAATTCAAAAAAAAAAAAAATTATCTTTTCAATGACATCCATTTAAATGTCAGGCGATTTTGTTCCGTAATTTTAATAAGATATAAATAAAATTTTAAAATATAAATGTAATAATTATTATTTTTGTAACGGAATTTTAAATATTTTTACCTTTTGTGTGAAGAGCAAAATGTTGCAATGTTCGACCGATTTTGCATTTTCGTCGTTAAAATCTATTTATAAAAGAACTTGAAGCGTTCTCTCTCTAGAGTTCCCTAATAAGACAACTCCACTCATTCATTTCAAAACTCTCAAGGAAAGAGAATGCGTATTTTGTGCCTGTTCTCCCTTTATTGTACGATCCCAGCAGAAAGAAGGAGGAAAAGTTTTCACGATGGACATAATTCGCGATAATCAAAAAACTCGAAGATGAGAGTTCGCAAATCTAAACATTTCAGAGCACTCTTTGAAAAACTCACTTTCTGGAAATGTTGTGTGCGGCAAAGAAACTCAGAATCCCCTAGAGCTAGACTTATGAAATTTGGTATATGTTCTTAGTATTAAATGTGTAGATTTCTCTATAAAAATTTGTTCAGAGAAAGTATGCCTGTCTGGTTGTCTAAATGTAAGTTGGCATGATGGCGATAAAACGAGCAGCACTGAACAGATTAAATCAAAAGCACAGATTTGACATCTACACTGCAGACGCCCGTCACATTTTAAGCCAAATCTAACGAGAATTTGGCCGTCTTTCGGTCTACATTTTCACAAATACACAAGTGCAATAACTTAAAAATACAATGAATTAAACATATCAAATTTGGTTTGAGATTTTATGATGGCAATCATAGTTTTATTACTCAAATTTTTATTTCAATCTGTTGGGAAGGAAGGAATCTAAATCATAAGTTAATCTTTATTAGAGTGTAAGTTAGAAAATTTTGTGAAATTCATTTCTGCTTTACTTTTATTAAACATTTGAAATTTTTAAATATTGAAATTGCTTGTTTCGTGCGTTACGAAAAAGGATATTGTAATCGATATCTCATTAAGTTTTTGACATTCTAGAAATTTTGCTCATGTTTGTGTTCTCAGTAACAAAACTTTATTTATAAATTTCCGGAGCTCATTTAATTAATTAATTAAAATAAATTTTGATCCCATACATGTAGCACAGCCTAACGGTGGATTTGAGGAAAATTGACAAGATTTAGTAATATTTATAATGCACCAATAAAATGCGTTTTTAAAAATTGTTTTCCTCTTAAACTATTAAAGTTTAATTTCTAGCTGTTTTATAGCCAAACTTTCAGGCTAAAGTTTCCGTGTCAGCGTTTTCTATCTTCGCCATTGATTCTAATTTTGTTTTAGATTGGATCGGTCTAAATCGAATCCTTTTCTATATGCCTATGATATGGTCTTCGTATAGCAGTCTTTTTGTAAAATATCTTTATCTTTTTAAAAAAAGTCTTTAAAATTGATATGGTACTTAAAAAAAGGTGAAGTAATCAAAAATCAATAATAAAAGAATTTTTAGAATGATTTTTTTTGTAAAAACTGTCAAAGTAGATATGAAAATTAATTTTCTACCGCAAGATGAAAAGAATCTAAAGCTAATGATATAAAAGGGAGAGTTCCTGTGATCATAATGCGAGGCTCAACAACTCATCACGTAATCATACAGAAAAAAAAGTGTTACTTGAACAGTTCACTTTCCGCGTAAGAAAGAACAGTAGTAAAAAACGTTAAAAAATCAAAATCAAAGAAATGAAGTCTACCCATATCTGCCATTTAATTGGAATAAGTGTAAAAAGATTTCACGATTGCGACGGTCGAAATAAAGGAGGAAAAAACGAGGGAAAAAAGCCTTTTATCCGGAGCGTGTGAAGAGGCACTTAAAACAAAATTCAGGCGAAACTGATTTGCAAATTCAATTACGAATGAGATTCTTTTCCCGCCCACTTCAGAAACCTTTTAAAGTTAGTACGATCAAATAATGATCTTTTGCGTACGAAAAACTCTTAAATTGAAAAAAGCAGTTTTTCTACCAGCCCAGACTAATTAGTAAAAAATTAACGAAGTTTTGTGTAATTTAATTTAAATAATAAACTGTCTTTCTTTGCAGGTGCAGAGGTAGTTTTATTTTTAAACGGAATTCTGGGAGATAAAAAAATATATATCCCAGATGAAAAATAGTTAGTGTGATGGAAGAACTGGAACTTAATGAACGTTGCTCGTACGACATTTTTTCTCTAACAAATGCCGTTACGTTTAGTTGAATATTAGTAGAATAATTTACTTAGAAACAATTAATTCGAGCTCATTCAGATTTATCTTTGAGAAACTTCAGCACAGTTAATGATATAAACATAATTATTCATTTCTGCTGCTTGAAAAAACAATACCCGCTTTAAAATATTTTCTTCTTCTTTTTCTGAGTTTTGGAATATAAACTGTTTTTTAATTACGAATAACAAGCGAAAATTATAAGTATCTTTTTTTAAAAAGAAAACTATTTTTGACATTGAGTAGGCATTTTTTCTTACAAACTAATAGTTTTTATTTCCGAAATATAACTTTTAGTAACATGTTCTCGTCTAAAACAGTGAAAAAATTTTTTTCGTCCAAGCTCTTAAACTTTTCTTTTCTGAATGATAATACTGAATGTACCTGCATTTAGTTGAAAAAGAATTCCATCTGTAAAAATTGAATTCATTATGGTAATCGACATTATATATATTCTGAAGGATTTTTTTTTAATCTCGAGAAATTTCGTACTTTTATTTCGAAGAAATATATTGCAAATTTACAGGAAAATTTAAATCACAAACTGTTTTTCCGCGAAAATTCATCTTGAATGTTTGTCGCCTTTCGCCTTCAAAACTCATGCCGATCAAAATTTGTTGACCAGCCAACAGGTTGACTTTTCAAATTTGAGCATATGCCGCATTAGGAAACAAGTCAGTTGAATATAAAATAAACATTTGGTGTGCAGATTGAAACAACATTTATTGATAAGTTTTTTTTAAATACACTTTATGCTGCAATTTTAATTTTTTAAATTAATTTTTAAAGTTGATTAGTCAATTTTCAAAATGCACACTCAGTTATCTTCTCTGAAGCCACGAAACAAAACATAAAATGTAAGCACATAATTTAATGTATCGGCTGAATATAGAGCTGAAATATTCGATGACATCAACAGACATCTCATAGAATTGAAAACTTTGAGAACGAGATGAAATGTTTGAACTAGAAACAGAATAATAATAATATGGAGTTTCAAAATGCCATAAATATTTTATCTTTGACAGAATTTAAAGAGAAGCTAATTACACTAAATCATTATAATACTTTTGATATTGCACGCTAGCAAACTAAATAACTGAAATTGAAAGCAAACAAAAAAACTTTGATCTAATCAAATATGTATATATGGAGGAACAATTAAATTTACAATTTATTAAAGATTTACTTTCCACCAAATTACCGAAATTTCCGATTAGAAGACTGATTTGTTTGGATAAATTACTGATATACTTCTTAAAATACCAAAAGGGGGAAATTCGTTAATGGACCGAAAACCAAAGATAAAATTTTAAAGAAAACATATCATTCTAATCGAATTTATGCGTATTTTGATAGGAATCTTATACATTTAACTGCTCACAGATTTTATACGTTAAGACGCATGATAAGCACAAAAGACATAATGAAAGAACAGAGCAAAACTCGATTTTGAACGGACATTTTTCTTCAGAATTGGATATTGAATTATGCCTATCTTGAGGTGAAAAATATAATTCAATTTGAGATGGGATCGATTCAAATTACTGGAACAAAACTTTTAATAAATGTTACTTCACGAAACGATTTGAAAATATATGTGTTCACATATATGTACGTGTATCGCATACATATTCTAGATTATTTCAAATTACACCATATCATCAAAAGTTTTCACTTTTTCCATAGTTTCTTCAGAGAAGGTGGATGAAAGGTTCTTGAATTCCCATCACTCAAAGAATTTGATTTGAAGATTTTACCATGAATGGATTTAGGGGCGAAACTGATTTTTTTTAAAAAATGTATGCTTACTCTGTTTCACAGAATTTCAATAATATTCAAATCTGTTCTACTGTTTAGCTTGCAACAAACAATACTCATCTGCATTTTTTTCTGAAAACAGCACGGATATTGAGAAAAACGTATGTTACTTAAACAAACATTGAATTCTCAAATTTTGCTTGTTTTTGAAAGAAACGTTCAAAGTTCTCAACTTATTTATATAAGATTACCACCTGGCAGGAAACCACGGAACGAGGATAAAATTCTTCCTGCATGGTGGTTGGATCTCGCCACCCTAAAGGGTACACTAACAGGTGGAGGTTAGCCCCCCCCTCCTTGATGACGGGACGAATTTCCTACGAGAGGGGTTGTACAGTGGCCGTTGATGGCCCTTAGGACGCAACCACAGTTTCTGACAGTGTTGCTGTTGTGGCGGTTCGGTCATTTAGTTTTAGGGCTTATTCCGTGTGCCTACGAGAGGGTTGGAGAGTTTAATAGGACTTACAGAAGTTTTTGAATACGAACAGGGCTATATACCGCTTAGCATTTGAAATAAGGCTTTGTTTCGAGAACATATGAATAGTTGTAATAAATAGTTTTTACCTATGAATATGTGAAACATAGGTTTCCTCTCCCCCTTGAAGGTCTGCAAATAATGAATATTTTTTCAAACAATTAATGTGTTTTAAACCTGAATCTTTAATCAGATCTATACAGAATCCATGTCAATGATTGACGCATCTGCAAGATTCAGCTGCTATATTAGGTACTTTTGTTTTCTACTTTCCCCCAATGATGGCCGTTGATCTTTAACTAAGGCTATCTGTTAGGTTAAGGAGTGCTTCTGCCCGCCATTTTCACATGAGAAATACATCCTATCACTTCTGCGAACTGTTATGTTTATGTGCGACTCGACCGCAGGCACTCGGCGAGGAACCGTCTTACTGAACTTCAATATCTCATTTCCGCAGTCAATCTCCGGGACGAACGAGATCCTGGAATTAGAGAAGTTCACAACCGATGCGAATACCAAACCCTTCCTGCGGAGACATTCCAGGAGCCAGTGGGCGGCCTTCTTTAAGAAGTGGTCACAGCAAATCTTTCTTATTGATTGATGCAACTATACAATAAGCATTGCGTAATTATGCACGAATGCTTTCAATCACATGGGATACACTATTGAACCAGTTGTATCGCAAATAATCCGTATTTATTTATTCGAAAGTTGTTTCATTATTATCCTGTTTTGAATTTTGCTTCCGTGTTAGAGATTGATTTTTGGGTCTTTTTTAAGACTGACATACTTGCAGTGTCAAAATAATGTTTTCCTTTCCTTTGCGAATGCATCCTGCATTGGAAGATGTTTTTCTCTTTTTTAATAGATCCTGAAGTGAAAGAATGTTTCCTTTTGTTGAAGAATTCATACTCATTTTCCCCCTCTTCTTATTCCATAACTCCTGCTATTGGACTGATACACGTAACTGCCCTTTAATTGCAGTCCTATCTATAATACCCGGGTGTGTGATGCTCTTCTCTGTTCCTCTCTGGGTTCTGGGTTCATCTCTAACGAGACAAAACTCGAATAAGTAACCTTTACAGGGATATAAAAAAGTGGCATCTTTGGCTTTAAACCATGAAACATTTGGCTTTAAACCATGATTTTTTCGCTTTCGTTCCAATAATAATAAAAAGAAATAATAGTCCAATAATAATCTTCCTTTCTTCCTGCCTCTTGAATAACACATTATAACTCGCATTGTGCATCATAATGCTATAAAGGAAATAACATCGATTTCTATCTCTCTTTTTATATTAACCACTTGACCTAAGAATTTACTTAACTTTCCTAATTAGATATATTCTGTATGAGACACCTATTATTTATATTAATTTAATAACGTTAGAGCACTTGAGATTTTGAAGCGTTTTGGAATGATTTTTTTTTACATTTTGAATTACTGGATACTTTCTCTTAATTGTAGATTTAAAACTAAAAAAAAATAAATTAATTTGATGCTTGTCTTAGACCCGTCATTGAATATGAAAGGGTTAATTGGGTTCTAAATTTGATGCAAATTTATTAAGTTGTTCATAATTTCTCATACGCAGATAAAGTATAAAATTTAGTGAAGGGACCTGCATCTCTGTGTTTTTGATTGAACAATTCACATTGCGTTCATAGGCCGATAGACATAGTTTCAAATATATAGATTTACCATCAGGGAAATTTGAAATGTAAGAATTCGTGAAATTGTCGTATTTTAATAACCAGCGGGTGACCGAGCTCCGCTCGGAGAAAACAGATATCGAAGCTAACTCGTTGAAATGTCGGAAATGTGGGGCGATTTTCGACTTGGCAACCATTCCTCGTATTATAGTATAAGATAAAATTAAAACTTAAGCTCCAAGGATGCGTTACGAGTAAAAGGGAAAAAAATTATCTTATTAATATGTTGCCATCAGATTGACAAAAACTCAAATTAAAAAAAATAAATTATTATTGCGCATTAAACATATAAAAATACAATTTTCATCACGTGTCTGCATGAAATGAAAAAAAATATATATGAATATTGATATAGATAACATATTGGCTATAGATGGCAGCACGTTACCACTTGAAAATTTAAGTAGCCATTATGGCGAACTAATAAAGTTTGAAAATATCCTATCTGTATCTCCGAACTGCTCAACCGTAGCGCTTCAAAACCGGCGCCAATCGATTCCTCGTGGCCAAAAACCCCAGACCCCCAAGTTTACTGGAGTTTATTAATTCTGGGGCGATTTTCGACTTGACAACCATTCCTCGTATTATAGTATAAGATTGATAATGATTCTAATCTTTTTCTACATATTTGTGAAGGTAAAAAGTGCATTTAAATTTTGGGTAATATTGACTCTTTGCAATCAGAAACGTTCAAATAAAGAAAGGGTGTCTTCATTTGAACGAATTACCGGATTTTAAGAATTAATAAATCACTACTTTAATTAATATAAGAATTATGAAAAGATTATTAACATGAAAGAAAATAAATGTTCAAAGTATTAAAAAATGAAATTTTTTAAATTACTAATTAATTGAACATTCAATCCATTTTGTACTTTGAAAATTGTACAATATATATTTTTTAATGTTTTATATAATGAGTAAACAATTCGACTCAGTTGTTTAAGGAATTGTGCAAGACGTGTGCCATGGTGTTTTTTAACATTAAAATCAATTTTTTAAAACAAAAATTAATAATTGTTACACTGGTTTAAGATAAGTAGCACAATATATTTTAATGCTTTCGTAATATATATATGTAATGTTAATTTTTTTTGAAAAAAAATATTAAACTTTTTTTTATTTTAATACTTTATATTTTTTTAAAAAATAATTATATTAGTTTTAAAGATTAGTTTAGGTAATTTTTTTATCGTTATCCAAATACTTCTTAAATTGGACCACTTACAATTTCTCTATGGGTAGTGCTGTCTTTAGTTGCAGGCCCTGGGAAAGCAATTTTAATTTTATTAGACCCTGTAAATTGAAAATGAAACTAAGCTATAAAAATGCAACGAATTAAAAAAAAAATATTTTATGCTACTTCTTTCCAGATTCAAAAATGTTCAATTAGACAGTTTTCTCTGTTGACTTTTCTCTATAATTATGGATACGTGATAAACTTACAGGTCAAAGTTCGGTTGGTCAGTTTTTGTCAATGAGAAGAAGTCTGTATATCATATTACAAACTTAGCATAAAGTGTATCATATTGTGGAAGTATACCGGGAGATATAGGAAAAACAGGATGTTGATTTTTTCTCTGAATATTTTAAAGAGTTTGATGTAACCATAATCGTAATAATTTTTTAATTAAATTGCAAGAAAAAACTTTCCTTTTTAAAAACGCGCTTTAAAAAATGAGCGTACAGTAAAACTTGTTTTTGTGCGGTCCTTCTTTTTTATGCGATTTTATTTTTATGCGACTTTTTTCGTACGATTTATTTTTATGCGGCATTTGAATCCCAGCAACGTTGGTATCAGTTTAATGTTTCCTATCAATTTACATAATACATTGTACGTATGTATTGTGGTCGAACTCTGATGACGTGATCTTTTTGACGACGATGCATCTGGATTTCGCGACGTTCTGTTCATTTGGTTTTAACAATTTCCCGACAAGGCAGAGTCAGCTACTCGCATACGGTCACTCGACGCGCGAACAGTGTACTCTTCGTATTCAGAGTTTGATCCACGATTCACCTGATTAAGGATCCATTTTATAGTGAAATTAAAGGTGAATAAATTGGCTACTTTTGTTTCTATTTATATGTAGTTTTTATGATTTCTATTTTAATTTCAGACATAAATATTCCCTTAAAATGAATAGTTCTAGCCAAAAGAAAGCAAAAACACAGACAATTCCAGTGGAAACAAAAATTCTAATATTAAATCGACTAGCAGATGGTGAAGGGTCCACAGCTGTTGCTAATGAGTTTAAATTAGGTGAATCCACGATCAGAGCTATCCACAAACGTGCGAATAAAATATATGAATCTCTAAATAGTGACACAAACGACAGTAGTAAAAGAGCATCTTATTCGAGAAATATTATAATAGAGAAGACAGAAAAGGCAGTCGTGTTGTGGATTAAAGATTTAACTAAGAAACGAGTAACCGTTCACAAAGAATTAATTCAGAAAAAAGCTAAACTATATTTCAACCAGCTAAAGGATTTAGAACCAAGTTCGTCATCCTGTTTACGAAATGTGAAATTTTCTGATAGCAATGGCTGGTTTAGTGGATTTTTAGAACGATACGCACTTCACAATGTGAAGATTCAAGGCGAGGCAGCGTCTGCCGATGAAAAGGCTGCTATGCATTATCCTAAAGTATTAGCAGAAATCATTGACGATGGTGGATATTGCCCAGATCAAATCTTTAACGCAAATGAGACTGGGTTATTCTGGAAAAAGATGCCTAGCCGGACATTCATTGCGAAATCAGAGAAAACTGCAAGTGGTTTTAAAGCGGCGAAAGATCGAATAACACTTCTTCTTTGCCGTAATGGCTGTGGTTCAAAAATATTAAAACCACTTATTATAAATAAAGCTTTGCATCCGCGTGTGCTAAAAGGCATAAATTTAGCTAAATATCCAATGTATCTCATGGCCAATAAAAAAGCATGGGTCACGTCAGCTGTATTTGCAACATGGTTCAACGAATCGTTTATACCAGAAGTTGAAAAATACATGGAAGAGATGGGTCTTCCGTTTAAAGCGTTGCTAATTGTTGACAATGCACTCGGTCATCCCTGTATAGAGCATCCTAATGTACGAATAGTATTTTTACCACCAAATACGACTAGCCTTGTACAACCACTGGATCAAAGCATAATCCAAATTAAAAAAAACATTATGTCAAATTAACTTTTAGCTTCATTCTGAAAAAGATAGAGAGCCCTGAATTAAGCCTGACTGAGGTTTGGAAAAAAATTCTCAATTTTAGACTGCATAAACCATATTATTGCAGCAATTGGTCAAATAAAACCACACACGTTACATTCATGCTGAAAAGCAATCTGGCCTGAATGAGTAATTAATCGCAATGCAACCGAAAACGCGTCTACTTTATTATCTGAAATTACCACGCTCGCACATTGTGTTAGCGGAGAAGGCTTCGATACTTTCGTCGAAAATGATCTGGACGAAATGATTGAGGACCAAACTGTCAGTGATAGTGACATTATCAATAATTTGATATATCATGAAAATGAACAAGAAGAAACAGAAAATATTACAGCAGATAAAATACACTGAAGTGACAAAAGTCATGAGATAGCAATATGCAAATATACAGATGGCAGTAGTATCGTAGCGAAAAAGTATAAATACGCAGTTCGTTTTCCAGAGCTTTCATTTGTGTTCAAGTTATTCATGTGAACTGGTTTTTCGTGATTTATGGCGACACGACGAGAATTAACAGACTTTGAACGTGGAATGTTAGTTGGAGCTAGACGCATGGGCCATTCCATTGCGGATATCGTTAGTGAATTCAACATTCCGAGATCCACAGTATCAAGAGTGTGCCGAGAGTATGAAATTTCAGGCATCCCATCCCATCATGGACAGTGCAGTGGGCGACCACCTGCACTTAACGACCGAGACCGACGACGTCTGTGTAGAATGATCAATGCTAATAGACACGCAACAGTTCGCCAAATAACTGCAGGAATCAATGGGGGACATACGAGGGACGTGTCCGATAGGACTGTGCGGCGAAATTTGTCTTCCTTGGGCTATGACAGCAGAAGACCGACTCGAGTGCCTTTACTGACAGCACGACATCACCTGCAGCGACTCTCCTGGGCTCGTGAGCTTATCGACTGGTCCCTAGACCAGTGGAAAACCGTGGCTTGGTCAGATGAGTCACGATTTCAGTTGTTACGAGCTGATGGTAGAGTTCGAGTGTGGCGCAGACCCCACGAAGCCATGGACCCAAACTGTCAGCAAGGCACTGTTCAAGCTGGTGGTGGCTGCATAATGGTGTGGGCTGTTTTTACATGGCATGGACTCGGTCCTCTGGTGCAACTGAACCGATCATTGACTGGAAAGGGTTATGTTCAGCTGCTTGCAGATCACTTGCAGCCATTCATGGACTTCACGTGCCCACACAACGATGGGATTTTTATGGATGACAATGCGTCATGCCACCGGACCAGAACTGTTCGCGATTGGTTTGAAGAACATTCCGGACAATTCCAGCGCATGATCTGGCCACCTAGATCGTCCTATATGAATCCCATCGAGTATTTATGGGACATCATCGAAAGGTCCGTTCGTGCCCAAACTCCTGCACCATCCCCACTTTCACAATTATGGACGTCTATACAGACAGCATGGCTCAAAATTCCTGCAGAGGGCTTCCAACGACTTGTGGACTCCATGACACGTCAAATTGGTGCACTTCGCCGGGCAAAAGGAGGATCGACATGATATTAACAGTCATCCCATGACTTTTGTCACTTCAGTGTATATGCAGGGATCCAGATTCCAAAAAATTGGAAACACATTTTCTTAAAACAGATACTAATACGGAAAGAAGCGTTAAATTCCAAAGGGACTTGAGATCGTGCATGTCTCGCTATCGTGACGTTTACAAGCAATTTACCAACCGTCCGTCGTCACAAAAATTAATTACTGACTTTATGGTACCAAAAAACAAATCAAATTGAAATCCCATCTTCAGGCGACGAAAGCGATTTGGAACCAATTCGTCACAAGAAGGTGCGCGTTTTGAATTACGACGACGAGAATCAGCGAACTACTTAATGAAATTTAAAAACCTATCCACGTATATGTACAATGAAGAATTAAATGTTTTTACAATTTTTCCAGGTATAATTTATTTGTTTAATTGAATTGAATGCACCCTCTCATCTATTTCATAAATAATTGATGTGTTTTCTAAGTGTAATTTTTTTTATGCGGTCCCTCTCCACGGCATAAAAAAATTTCATAAAGTTCAAAGTTATTTGTTTATGTCAATTTTCATGAAACTTCCGGATTTTTGTTCGAATTCTTTTAAACGGTCCCTACCTACCGAACAAAAACAGGTTTTACTGTATTATGTAATTTTTTCATTAGATATGAGTGACAATTTTCCTAGGAATTTCAAAACACGCCCATAAATGTAGTTACTTTTTTTGTTAACTTTATAGTATAAAAAATTCGAATACCTTTTCCCTTATCTTCATATTTTTTAAAAACCTTTTTCGATATTTTTTTATCAAAAAGATTTATAAAATAAAGCGAGTTTCTTAGAAGCTTCCCAAAAACATATTTTTCAAAATTAATTCTACCAGTTCCAAATTAAATTTGAAACGAAATCCCTCACGTGCACCGGTAGCATACACCCTCCAGTTATCTTAACTCATAATCCCCTCTACTTCTGAAGCAATTTCGTTTTCTGGTGAAATCAAATTTCGAGACAAGACAGCTCGCACTGGCGAAATCTTCCAGCCACGCAGAAGGTATGGTCCCCTAATTCCATTATCTCCTCGATTGAAATAATGATCGACCGTTAGTTCCTTTCTGCGCACCGTCGTTGTCAGGCCTCTAATTATGAAAAGAAGTGTTTGCGGAAACGTTCGACATGGACGTTTAATAAATTTTTGTTTGCCGTAAAGTATTGAGGAAGGATGTGTCAAGCCATTGATAACGCTCATCTTATGGGGCTCCCCCGCACTACCACGTTTACCGCTCGAACTTGTTGACAGTGACGCTCGCTCGCTAATAGAGCTCGTATTTAAATTGACTCGCCGGTGTGGGATGCGCTACGCGTGGCACTGGAATAAGTCAGTGGGAATTTCTTGCTGGCTCACATTTCCAAGGCTGCATTTAATCGATTCTATTCACGATCGCCATTTCAACAAAATTTTTACAACTCTGATAATGAAGTGCTTTTTGTGCTGCTGTAAGAGAATGATTCTGAAAGCACGCGACAAACCTGAAAGATGCAGATGGGTGGCAAAATGACACGAGCACCCACGGAAAAAGCATTGCCCATTTCAAAGGCGCACAACGCGCACGTCATTTTGCACTTCAGTCCGCCAACAAGCGGATTTGAAAGATAAGGTATCAGTCGTTCAACAAGTGCTATAAGTGTTGCATGCATCTATCGCAAGTTTTGAAAAACGCAATAATGATGTGCCTGTCAGAGTTCGAAAAAGGCATGATAGTTGGAATGCGGTGTGATAATTGCTTGGTGACAGAAACAGCCAATTATTTAGGACGTGCAAGAAGTACTGTATCAGCCGCTATGACAGCATACACGAAATTCTGGAATGTGGTGTTTGCCAAGCACAACTGTGGACAGAAAAGAAAGCTTACCGAGATGGATAAAAGAGTCTTAACCCGCATAGTGACCCGAAAGCGTAAGCTTTCGTTATCCCAGATAACGTCTAAGATAAATAGTCATCTTCAGAACCCTATTTCAGCAAGAACCGCCCAAAGGGAACTCCATGCTTCGAACATGTATGGAAGAGTTTCCATTCGCAAACCGTTGGTAACAGTACGTCATGCTTTACAGCGACGTCAGTGGTGTAAAACACACAGACACTGAACCCCACAACAATGGCAGACAGTCATCTGGTTTGATGAATCCCCGTTCACCCTTTTTCAGACCACCGGACACGTTTATGTGTGGAGAACGCCCAAAGAAGCATTGACTCCTGAAGCATTGAATGCATCGTGCCGACTGTGAAGCATGGAGGTGGTTCCCTTATGGTATGGGGTGCGATATCTTGGCGTGGTATTGGTCCACTTGTTACTATGCATGGGAAGGTTACAGCTCCCAGCTATGCCGGTATCCTGGGGGATCAGGTTTATCCATTTATCCAGACTGTATTTCCTGGAGAATGCCCATTATATCAAGACGACAACGCTCCTATCCACACTGCTAAAATCGTGCAAGAATGGTTTGTAGAGCATGAGGGGGAAGTAGGTCATCTTGCTTAGCCCCTTCAGTCACCTGATTTGAACATTTGTGGGGATATTTGGAGCCAAAACTCCGTGCTCGATTCCCTCCACCATCTACGATTTTGGCATTAGAGACCGCTCTCTACGAAGAAGGGCGTCATATCCCAATAGACGTTGTTCATTCCTTCCATGCGTCCATCCCTCGTCGCATATAGTCTGTAATACAGTCAAAGGGGGGTCCAACCCGCTATTAATAAACTTTTCTCTTCTTTCGTAGGTGTTCGTATTATTTTGCCGCCCATCTGTATATTAGTTGTGCAGGAACTTTTCGGAAAGTAAGGATAAAATTCATGTCAGGATTTTAGAATAGATCCATTGACTTGACTTTCTCTCTTCGTGATTGCTATACTAAATCCGAGGAGAGCTGGGCAGGCTTACGATTGTTGCTTCAATTCGTAATCTCGATTATTTGCGAAATGACGGTTGGTGACAATTCTGTTTTGTCACTTACATTCACTCTATTCGAAGCGTAGAGATAGGTTATTATAAAAAAATAATGATAGGCAAATCTTAACTTAACTGATTATAGATGCTGAACCCTCGTTGGAGAGGAGAGGCTTCATATAACGTGATAATAGTGAAATGCAATTAGGATCTTACTCATTTAATTTGCAAAAAGGATGAAATAATAGCCAAAGATAGGGCTTTTAAGAGGCCATTTTAAGGATAAAAGTTTCATCCCCACCACATCTTGTTTTGCTATTATTAAATTTATCCATAGTGAAAACACAGAAATTCTCAGAACTTAGTTAAAAAAATTATTAAAAATCCGTCGACTGTTTTATCTGAGAAACTACAAGAAATTAAAATAACTGAGAAACTAAGTAGAAATTTCGTACCAATTGCGTTTGTTAAACTCCTTTCGCAGTCTTTTAAGCAGTGTTAAATACCAAACAATACGATTTGCACTGATATGCTGAGTTAATTATATAAGCTACGTCTCAAAAGTTTGATGAATGGATGAATATTTCAAAAGTAACAAGTGAGTCAGAAATGCTACCAGTTGCATGTGTAGATAGGAGGGAGGGGGAGAGACTATTGAAAAACGTTGGAAAGAGCTCAAGAAATTGACACAGATTATTCTGCTACGGCTAGTTAAACATGTGCGAAAGTTGAAGTCAATGGAAATTCAGAGACGGATTAGTATGAAGTTTTGTAACAAATGGGAAAAAAAACACATTGCTTTTTCTTGCACGGTCGCCATTTTTATTTATGACGTCATAATTACCCAGACTGCAAATGCGCTAAGATCGCATTGTTGCCTTGTAAAATTCTTTCAGTTGTAATTTACGAATACATGATCGATTTTTGAGTAATATTTTTTATTCGAAAGTTATGAGGTACGGAAAACTGACAATAATTAATGAACACCCTTTATTATCCTTCCTTAACAGAACCTAATAATCTGTAATTGAACATCGCTAATTATTCCCATATACTATAATGAAGAAAAAATGATACATTTAGTAATCTAGATATTAAACGGAAAGAAAAGAAGAAAAAATTTTGTTCTTTGAGCAATTAAAAAAATGATTTAAAATATAAATGGAACCTTTTTCCTTTTATTTTTTATTCTGTTTAAAATAGTTCCTATACACAGATTGAGGGAAAATGCCTTGCATTCTAATGTAATTCTAAATTTTTCTAAAATTCTGTTATGTATTCTAGTGCACTAAAGGATAGATTTTTCTTCTAATTATCCCCTTGTATTAGTTTTATGGGATCCTAGAAGTTCCATACAGACGATTTTTTTTTCCAATTTCCCTCTAAAATGGGGTATTTTAAACGGAAACAAAATGTAACGGAATCAGCTTTTTGATTGATAAGAAGTAAGAACCAAATATTAAACTTGTGCATTACGGTAGAGAATACATGAGTCAAATAATTTCCAAAATGTAGCATATATGGAATTTGTGATGTTTGGCTACCATTGGCGACGCCTGCGGAAACGATTGGCGAGGTTCGCCACCCCTTTTGGGGTTGTTGTTGTTTTTGTAAGGAGAGGGAAAGAAGAGCTTGTGTAGCGGACGGAGAAGGGTGTTTTCTGTTTTTGCTTAGATTTAGAATAGATATTTAAAGTCTGAGTGCTGTATTTTATTTGAATATGTGCCTTTCCTAAAGAAGTATAGAAAGCTCGAGTGATTACATCACGCTCTCTTTCGAGAACCAGAGCTTAGTAAAGTATTGTTGCTAGTTTAAAAAGAAAAATGTTTAAGAACGTCAGAAAAGAAGATTTGGTAATTGTATTGAATGAAATTGGAGAAGTAGCGATGATTGACATGAAGTTAATTGAGCTAAAGAATAAACTTATTGAAAGCGAAGAATATAAGAAAGATGAAGAGTTTGTTAGAAATTATTTGGTTTCTACAGTGGAAGATAGAAGGCAGGAAGAGGAAAGGAAAAGACGAGAGGAGGAAAATAGCAGACAAGTGGAAGAAAACCGAAAACAGGCAGAGGAAAACCATAGGAGAAGAATGAAGGAATTAGCATGCGAAGTGGAACTGCCCAGATTGCGGAATATTAAAAAAAGAAGTTTGAGCGGTAGGGATCGTAACGGAGATAAATTAAATGTTCCCAGCTTAATAACACCTGTTGTTAATGAAATGTTGGTCAGTTCAACGGAAGAGTATTTTAACGAAGAGAGTAGTAAAGCTAATGCGCCAAATGTGAAGGTTAAACACCAAGTGAAGTAACAGCTTGCTTTTCTTTATTACAACCCTTAAGCGCACCGATAGAAAAGAGCAGCTGGGGTCAGGACGGTGTAAGCGGAGACGAAAGCAACAATCTTGATGATTTGACAACACCGGAAGCTGAAATGGAACCGACTAGCGAAGCTGTAGTAAATTTACGAAAAGTGCAAATAAATTGTGAATCACTGTGTTCATGTCCTGGACATTCAGCTAGTAATGGTTTGATTGAGAGATATAACAAGCTTTTGAAGCAGATGTTACATCATGTGATAAGAACTGATCCAGCAAATTGGGATAAGCACATTTCATTTCTTCTATTCGCTTACCATGAGGTTCCAAACTGTACAACTGGAGCTTCACAGTTTCAACTAATGCATTACATGGAAGACAAGCAAGGGGTCCTTTGGCAGTGCTAAAATCAACTTGGTCTGGAGAAATTTCTTTACCAACGAATATGAGCCAATCTGCAGTGGAATACCTACAAGAACTGAAAATGAAAATGGAGGAAGCCGCTGAACTAGTGAAAATATTTTCCGAGAATAGACAATAATCCTACGCTGATTATTTTAATAGAGGAACTGCCTTGAAGAGCTTTGTGATAGATCTCGTGTATTTACTCATTCCGAACTCGAGCAACAAATTATATGCTCGGTGGACTGGACCTGGTGAAATAGTCAGAGTCGTCCCCCCACATTCCTATGTAGTCAAATTACCTGATGGAAAAAGAAGAGTCCATGTGAACAAAATTCGAAAATTCCATATGAGAGTCAATACAATGGGAGTTATTTTTGAGGACGAGGAAGAATTTGGAGAAATTATAACAGTCCCTGAGAAACGTTATTCTGTGCCTTTGAAGTAAAGTGAAATTAGTGAGATAGATTTGGAGCATTTAAATGAACAACAGAGAAGACAGATAAAAGCGCTAATTAAAAAACACCAAGGATTGTTTACTGGAAAACTCAAAAAAGTAAAAGTTGAAGGACATAAAATTCGCTTGATACCAAATATGGAAAGGAAAAAGCCGTATATTTATCGAATACCAGAGTCTTTGAATAAAAAAGTTGATGAACAGGTGGACGAATTATTGGAATCAGGATTAATAGAAGAGAGCGACGCCGACATAGCACACCCAGTAGTGTGCATTAGCAAGAAGGATGGGAGTTTGAGACTTTGTGTAGATTATCGAACACTGAATGCTGTTACGAAACCAGATGATTTTCCTATGGAAAATGCTATCGACTTAATGTATAGTATAGGTAAAGCTAACATCATCACAACCTTGGATCTATTAAAGGGATATTGGGCTATTCCAATGGAAGAAAAAAGTAAAGACTATACATCTTTTAAAATTCATAAAGCTCAATATCGTTTCAATGTTTTACCGTTTGGACTTAAAAATTCTGCGGCCACATTTCAAAGAGTCATAAATAATATTTTAAAAGATTGTAGTGAATGCGCAAGAGCATATATTGAAGATATTGCAATATTTTCTCCTGATTTTGAAACTCATCTACGACATTTGGATAGTATATTTACGAAATTAGATAAACTTGGTTTCACTGTAAACTCGAAGAAATGTTCATTTGCGAGAGCTCAAATCAGATATCTTGGACACATAATAGGCTCTGGAAAGCATCAATTGGATCCAGAAAAGACAAGAGCGATACAAGAGTTCGAAGTACCAAGAACAAAAACTCAGCTTAAAAGTGCACTTAGATTGATGAACTATTACAGAGATTACATTCCAAATTACGCCGAAACTGCTCATCCCCTTACAGAATAGACGAAGAAACAAGCACCAAAAACCCTTGACTGGAAAGAAGTCCATCAGGAATCCTTTCAAGAACTGAAAGATAAATTGTCAAAAACTACAGAACTTCATACGCCATCGTTGGAACAGCCTTTCCTTATCCATACGGATGCATCTCAAATAGGTATTGGAGCATGTTTATCACAGAGTTACAACGGAAAGCAATATCCTATCTGCCATACGAGCCAGAAATTGACTCAAGCCCAAACTCAATGGCCAACGATAAAGAAGGAGGCTTACGCAATAATATGGGCGTTGAAGAAATTCGAAGCATGGAGTTTTGCAGCGTCTATTAGGATCATCAGTGATCACAATCCTTTGACTTACATCGTT
This sequence comes from Argiope argentata, assembly GCA_026289955.1. Classification (NCBI taxonomy): domain Eukaryota; kingdom Metazoa; phylum Arthropoda; class Arachnida; order Araneae; family Araneidae; genus Argiope; species Argiope argentata. The sequence goes on along the minus strand of JAOUZG010017157.1, from coordinate 4,133,754 downwards.
AAGAATGCTCCGCAGTCATCTAAGTTACAAAGATGGACTCTAGCTCTACAGAGATATCATCTAGATATAGAACATTGCCCAGGAAGCAGACTGGTGAATGCAGATGCGTTATCTAGACTGCTTCTCTGAAGAATGTAAATAGAACTTTCATTTATAATTTTAATATATGTATAAATATTTTACTGTACTTCTATTTGGAAATTTTGCATGCTTAATTTCTTTTGAAAATTTGATTGTGGATTTAAATGTTGTATATTTGCACATTGTAACGTTTCGGCAGACCGTCACAATGGTAGACAAAATGTTTTAATTTCAGATAACAATTAAGATTAATCATTATTTTGGGGGAAAGGTGTGATGTTTGGCTACCATTGGCGACGCCTGCGGAAACGATTGGTGAGGTTCGCCACCCCTTTCGGGGTGGTGGTTGTTGTTTTTATAAGGAGAGGGAGAGAAGAGCTTGTGTAGCGGACGGAGAAAGGTGTCTTCTGCTTTTGCTTAGATTTAGAATAGATATTTAAAGAAAAGTCTGAGTGCTGTATTTTATTTGAGTATGTGCCTTTTCTAAAGAAGTATAGAAAGCTCGAGTCATTACAGAAGTGAACGGAAAACTAATGTAACTCTTTCGAATCGATTCATTCATAACACATCCGATTTATTCGTGTTTGGAGTTCTGAAATGTAAGATAAATGAAAGACGGTTTTCATGACTACGTAACGAATTGCGTCTAGACGGTCTCTGAATTTTTAGCACGACTCGCAAAATGTCGTAAAAACATAGGAACGTTTTTACAGGAGAAACGTGAAGAAAGTCGAAACACGTGGAATAAGCGAGAGTTTTCTCACTTTCGGGATTTCAAGCTTTTTGTGTGCATGGGATAAAGAATTTTCGAAACATTTTTGAGCTACCAGTAGTTTTACGGTTTTCATTGATCCGCAGAAGTTTATCCAGAATCAAGCAACAATATCAGTTATAGAATTACTGAAGGCAATACAATTATAATATAAAAGTTTAAAGCTTCCTCAAAATAGATTTTGCTTAACATTTATTAAGTTTTTGTTAGTTTTCTCCCAAGTCTAGTTTTACATAAAAAAAATTTTTTAACATGTTTTCCATCCTATAGAGACATTCAAAAAATATCAATAATCAATATGAAACATTCAATACTCTTATGCGACTGAGGAAAATAAATAATAGAATTTTCATTTCATTACTGACTGATATTTAATTTATTTCCATGCGTTGTATGCATTTTTCACATCATGTTACAGTTACTTCGTTTCTGTGCATTGTGTAAAGTAAAAATCGTTACTATGTGAGGGGTGCAATAACTATTGTAATCAACATAATTTAAATTTCAAATATTCATTAAATTTTTTTAACGTATTTGTTGTTGCTGTTGTTACTTATGACACTTGCCATGGGAGAGCAGCGCTGATACATCAGCAGATTTTAAGCATAAGATATGCGGCTCTAGTTAAGTAGCGCTATCTAGGGCCAAGAGTACGACTTAAGCCGCTGTTACACGACCTGTGGTCTTCACAGATAAGGTCGTAAAACTGTCATCCTCCCCTTCGTGACAGCACCCCCGTCTGCCTAGTCTGTCCCACGACCCGTCGTCTGAAGAGAACAGCTTCCCTTCTCGCATCGTTTCCAGAGCTCTCGGTCGGAGTTCAATATTTCTTTAGAGGGTAACTTTGAATAAAAATGAACGAAATGCTTGCTTCGGCTAGTGACCAGGAAAAAGCTTGTGCTGCAGCAGCTTATGTGCTTTTAAGTGGCGAATACTTGGAAAAAAAAGACGAAGAAGCGCAAAAGACATTGGGGAATGACTTCACTAGATAAAAGTTCTTCCTTCTTCCCTTTGAAAAAAGCGCCTCGAAAATCAGGAGAAGGGGCCAAAGCTACTCGAAACTCCTTTGCTAATTACTTTACAAAGAGTAGGAAATTACCTTGGCAGCTAAGTATTGTTAATAAAAAAAATCAGTTTGGAAAATAAGTAAGTAATTAAAAAAACTGTGTAACCGAATCTTATATCACAATCAAAGATTTATGATATTTTGTATTAAATTGCAATGGTTCCGATTTTTCATTATTTATATATATATACAATATAATTTATATATTTTGTATTCAATATGTAGTTAATTTTATTATTAATATTTTAAATTATATAAAACATGAAAATTTTAATGACCCTCCCCTGAAGGAGTTAAATTACAATTTCATCTCTTAGACTTTAAAATATGCTAATATTGTAGTAACATCTATGAATAATTACTTGGAAAATTTATACTTATAATGAATGAAAATTCCATATTTTCTATTATACCAATATAGTTGTCAAATAATTTTTTTCTGTAATTTTAATAACTTTACTCATTACATAGGATGATGTAAATAATAAATATTTTTTAATCTCCATTTAAATATAAAACTTTTTAGTTCCGATAATCATTAATTAATTTATAATTCAATTAGAGTTAAGTTAATCAACAAATATTAATTAAGAGTAATTTCAAATTTTTAAAATAAAAAAATTAAACAAGTTAATAAGAAATCCACTCCATCGTTAAGAACTCGAAGGACAAAACTGCTTGGCTACTCAAAACAAACTGACCACAAAACGAAGTGTCCCTCCGTTCATTTTTTCCCCACCCACTCGCACGTGCCCAGACAAACCTCCCGGTTCATTGATGTTTCTCCTTTTTACCGACATTTTGCGGGAAGCTCTCCGACGTCTTCAGGCGGCCCACAGGCGACGGGGGAGTGTAGTCCCCCAGTGGGTCGAATGTCAGATTTACGACCAAATCTGTGAAGACCACAGGTCTTGTAACAACGGTTTTAGCTACATACACGTCCTAACCCGTTTTAGGGGGTGGACTTCCTTCCCGCAAATTCACTCATTCATCTCAAATCGTAATTTAGACCTGGAACAGAGAGCTATCACCTCTGACCCAGTACCCCCAGTGGTATTACTCTCGACATGGAGGATTTTGCGACCACGACAGATTTAACGAGCACTAGCCGTCACCCACTCGGGTATTTGTGGAGATGTGGAAAACGAAGAAATTAAATTTGAGTTTAAAAACAATAATTTTTATTTTTTATAGAAAGAAAATGAAAACTAGCATCGAAAACAATCAAAGTAAAAATATGCGATGAAAGAAAAGCAAATTTAAGCGTTTATTAAGAAAATGTTTACAAATTATCTTTAAAAACAGTACGCTCACATCCGCCTTACTCTGAGGATTACGATTCTCTGTTAAATCGTTATATTATATTTACAATATAATATAACTCGATTCTATGTTAAATTTAGAAATATGTTAAATATTTTTGATGATTGAAAAATTGCCGCAATATAAAACGGTTGGGATAGTTCGTAAAGATGTGTAGACGCTTTTATAATGCTCCGTAAGTTGGAATGAAACTGACATGATGCGTAAAACATTATTTTGGAATATTTAAGGCTTTCGTATATTTATAATATTCAAAGATGTAATACCACATACAAAATGCCTGATATCAAAAAGCCAAAATAAATCTAAATCTGATATTAATATTTTAAAACTTAAATTTTTAGTGATATCAATTTTATTACCATAAAATTTGTTTTTATTTCCAATTAATGTATGAATATTATTTTTAAGCATTTTTTAAATACTTTTTATTGCTTTAGTGATAATATTTGTTCCCGAACACGTTGAGAAGGTATTTATAGCATTTTTTTCACTGTTATATAATTAAAGTTTTTTTAAAAAAAATTTCAAATGCAAAATATAAATTATCATGCTTTAAACATTATCATGAGGCAAATTTTCAGAATAGAGGCTAAAAATTTTCTACATTTTTTTTTTTACTTTAGAAATTTAATGCATTGATTATTCAATTTTTCCTCTGAGTAAGAACTTTTAATTGACAAATACACATATAAATAAAAAGATTTATTTTTGTTCAGTTCGAAATATAGCCCTCTAGCTTTGATGAACTAGTTATAAATATCTAATAACTATTTAAATGCCAGCTAAAATTCCCGAATAATCCAAATATCATCACAACGCTTTTTAAATCATTTTAACTTTCAGGAATGAAGAGAACTCTTTATCAAACGAATATGTTAAGCGAATCAATACAGGCACAATCAATTTCTTGCAAAAATCCAAAAAAATATAAGTGAATGGCACTCAACATTTTATCGTATAACAAGACCAATTTTTTTCTTAAATTTTCATTGGCCTTTCAAAACATTTAAATAATAATACCAAGATTTTTTGGAGCAAACTTTTTGTGAATATTAACTTTTCTATTGATGAATGAGCATTGTTTTGATGATTTTTTTTCTTTGGTTTGTGGTGAATTTTTTTCCATTATTCCTTTTGTCGCTTTATTTATAATCCTATTTAAAATACCAAGTTGCAGTATTTGTAGCATCTATTTCAAGAAGTTTTGAAGTTTTCTTGGTGGCTAAAATGATCTCTATGCATCGTTCAAATCATAAAGATGTTCAAATGTTCTCTATATAAAATGTGCTAAATAATTTGGCACGCTCTTATATATTGTCCAAATATTTGTTCAGGATTGTTCAAATCTTTTTCTTATTGAATCATTAAATATCTTCCGATTTAGACAATGATATTTTTTAGCAAAGAAAACCGCTTATTTTTAAATTATCTCTAATATGTTAAATGAACCTAGCTTTCTGTTCTTTTTATCTGTCTTCTAAAAATATTCCTGGTAAGAGAAAGCATTTAATCTATTTAAATGAAACTCATCATCAGATTATTTTATCAACTGGTTTGCTTTCAAGATGCTTTTACAAACTAACAACTCTTAGTTTCAACTTTCAACAACTCTTAGCTACCACTTAATAATTCTAGATAAATAAATTCTTCTCTAATGAATGGCCGCATCTTTTGAATGAGTGTAAAAAAAGTACTAAACTTTTGACCAACGAGCGGCGAAGTAAATATCCGAGTCCATCGCGCACGCTCGCCTGCAGCGATTGCAACGCGCAGCCGGAAATCCGGATAAAGCCCCTGATGCACCGCATGAATTGTGCCATTTTTTTACGAAAGGGATGCATAATTATGAAAGTCATTTGAGGAAAATAATAACTTTTGTTTCTTCCTTAAATAGGATCTTAAACACATCTTCCCTTCCGAAACAGAGTTTCTACTAAAAAACTTGGATCCCTTATGTAAACCAGCGGGTTGGTCTCTATAAAACTTTATACTCTCCAAAATATATATTATCCCAGAGAATGCCTTACAGAATGGGATGAAAACTTAACATATGTCTAATAATATTTTTAAAAAAATCGAATTTCTGTTTTATAAGCGGTTCCTTCAAACCGACCGAAACCAATATTTGACAAAAAATTACAACTGTAATAACAAAATCATACACCAAATTTAATATATTAAGCTCATTCTGTTCTTGTGTTGACACTTTTATATGCTTTTAGGAGTACAGATCGGCAACCCCCATCGTGGATTTGGCTCAAAATTTTTTAGATGTTTACACTGCAAACGTTAGTTCTGTGTATGAAATTTTATTCATTTTTTTTAAATCTTTTATATTAAATATTATATTCGAAGAGCTGAACAGGCAGACTACATCTGAACGGATTTTGTTAAGAATCTGATGAAAATCTAAAAATTTGGTGCCAAAGTCGTCTATCAAATTTCAACTGTCTAGCTCAAAGCGTTTTTGAATTGATTTGGGCACAAACGGACAAATATACATATTGCCAAAAGTGTGTTTTTATAAAGGAAACGTGGAGATTTATTTTTCCTTGACTGCTTAGTTCAATTTTTTTAAATATATTTTCTCTATATTTCATGTATAGAAAAAAGAGATAAAGGAGTTTTGTTAGCAATTCAGGGTTAATTCGTTGAATATCTCCAGCAGCTCTACGAATAATTAGTTGGATTGAACAATACAGTGTGTGACATTGAAACTGCTTGACATTGGATAAGAAGCACCTTAAAGACATCAATACATCATATCATTGATGAAAAAATTGAAATTTCTATAATTTTTAGTTATGAAAATAAACGGATTTTCTTAAGCATTTTGAAAAGTTGCAACGATAGACTTCTGCAATGAAAGTTCCACACTGCATTTACACAGATGGCTCGAAATTGAATGCATAATTTCGCACGGGGTTTTTGAGGGTGAAGAGTTTCAGCATAGCCTTGAAAATCACTGCTCAACTTTTCAAGCAGAACTCTTCGGTACATGTCTGGAATGACCTCATCAATACGAACTGGATTGACCGCAACAAACCAAACGCTCATTATCATCTATTCATGGAAGTCATATTAAAGTCACTTTAAAAATTCATCTCAAAGAATAATTCATTGGAAGATTTTATAGTAATGTGGTGGGTATATCTCATTACACTGGGTTAAAGCTCCCACTGACATCAAAGTGCAAAAGCTGTCTCGATTAAGCCCACAATAGGTTATCACCTTGGAGAATCAAAATACGTTTTCGTAAAATTCGTATTAGGGAATTGCAATCATGGTATGAAAATAACGAAAAAGGCTGCTTTACCTTCAGTATCTTTTCTCAAGTAAAAAGAAGTAGATGTATTGATTATGAATATTTAACTGATACTCCACATTACCTGAACGATACTTCACATTGCATTTTTCATAAAAATTTATTAAACCTCAACAAAATATTTCCTTAGTTCTATCAAATAAAAATTGACTTTAAAAACCCAAGCTATTTTGAATTTCCTGTATCGCAATGAAAGAGCGATTTTCCAAATGGAATAATAATATTTTCTCCTTTGCTTCCCATTTCAAATAATCTTCTCTATTTTGAACTTTATCCACGTTGGAGTGAGCAAGTCATTTCTTTACAAAAATTAAAGGACTTATTGTTGGTTATACCCTTTTGTATACCCTTTTTGCATTCATATCAGGACTTAAAAATTAAAGTTTTTTTTTTTAACAATAATACATTTAAACTGTAAATTACCATTGTTTGAGTCAGTATTTATTTGTTTTAGTTTTTTTTTTCATTTCTGAACATGGAGACTTAACCTAAGTTTGAGTCGATGAAAATATTTTTTTATTCACACGTTCTCTTATATTTTCCTTCTTTTTAAAAATTATTTTATTTGCTTCCCTTTTTTTCTATTTTTTTCTATTTTTTAAGTTTAAATTGGACCTCCATATTTGAGATCTTTTATTGTTTACTAATTATATTTAAATGATACTATTATTGTTTAATATCACAGAGTGAGTTATCCAGATTTTTTTTAAAGCTACCACCTTTATTTTAATCTTCAGCTACTGTTTTTGCGTTCTTTTGCCTCTAGTACACATACATATGAAAGATTTTTTTTTCAATGTCTATTCCCCTGACAGCTCTTTAAATTATATTTTTAAATCAAATTATGAGCTTTTTACCGATGTAATAACAATTTAGGCACATATTTGTTGTTGTTACTTATGATACTTGCAAGGACAAGCCCCGCTGATTTATTAGCAGATTTTAAGTCGAAGATATGCATATCTTCTTTCAAGTAGCGCCAACTAGGCCCAAGAATACGACTTTAGCAACACACTCATCACAGTCGCATGCACAGCCCCTTTTTACTAGGGAGGGGATAGTCACACATCTCACAGATAGCGCACAGAAGAACAACCATGCCAGAACCGGGACTCCCAGAACACGAAGAAGACGTGCTAACTGTGTGCCAGAAAGCCGCCTAGGCACATATTTAAACATCATTAAAATGCACCAGAATACTTATATGAATAAGAAAAAAAAACGGTTCAGATAAGCAGAACCAAATGAGATTTTCTACTTTTCCGATCATGGTATTTCAGTTTATTATTTTTAAAAAAATAAATTCCAAATTTGTCAAAGCACATGGCTTTGCACACAAGGGGTTAGAAAAACGATAACGTTTAAGATTGTTGAGAATTTTTGACACTGAAATAATTTAGGATTGCTCATTGGCTGGAGAAATAAATTTTATCAGAAGGGAAAATAAACTGAATAGAAAGAAATCATAAACATTTTCGGTTTACGAAAATGCTCAGAAACTCTGGCGAAACCTTTTGAGTGCTATACTTTCCCTTCCTGCCGACTTGCACCGGGTCTCTCCGCAGCGCTGTCTGCAGCAGGTGACCTCTTCCCCGGCGGTATTAGCACTCACTGCGACCACGATTTCGAGAGAAAGAGAGAGAGAGAGTGGAAAAAAAAGTGCCAAAGCACTGGAGCAAAAAATAAGGGAGACGCGACTCAAAATTGGGCAACATAAATTAAAAGTTGACGGGAGTTTAAAAAATGGTAATTACCTGTCTGTAATGGATGGGAGTGTTTATCTTGCGGCTAAGGCGGCTCACCAAAGTCAATAGCTCTGTATTTTATCGCTGATAGGGGCCCGTCCTCCTTCACTCTAGCAGCGTTCGTCTCTTCTAACAGTGCTATGAGCATGACGATGTGCAAGATGCAGTGAGCAGAATTCACAAAAGCCCACAGATTTCGAATTTTAATCAAAAGCCTTATTTGAGGTTTCCTCAAGTAATAGTATAAACTGTCCCTCGTTTGATCACTAAGCTATATTTATGACAAATCATAAAAATTTTCCAAGTAGGATTCTATGCTCGGGAGGAATAACGTTGAGTTTGATACTAAGATTAATCAGCTGCTCTATTCAAAAAATGTTTTCGGATGCTTGAAAACTAAAATAACTAATATATGGTCATTCCGATGATCATTGCAAAACTTCATTCTATCAAGAACGAAAGTGCTACATTATCAATGCCAAAGCCATTGAACTTGTGTCTGAGGATTCCGATAATTTAGGTCTTCGAAAATTTATTTTGAGAATCATGCTTGTGTATAAACACGATTACAATAGAAACAGAACTGAGCTACATGCACGAATAGTATAGTATTTGAGCGTTATTCAAATTTTTCCAGATTTCAATCAAATTTTGGACAGGCAGCTGAAGTAGATCTGATTATCCTTCCACCCTCAAGTGAACAAGACAATTCAAAATAACAAATAGCTGAAATGATGAAATTACGCACACTATTTGTAATTAAAACTGTATCTGATTCCGCATTTGATTTTGAATCCCATCCATCAGGGTTGATCTTTCCCCTATCCACTATATGTGAGTGTGTTTATGGAACTCGAAGCCATAGAAACTCATTCAAATGACATTCGACTTGTGCCCATGTCAGGAACGTCGGTGATATGCGTCAAATGTTAGGGAGAGAAGATCTCCAAATTTCTGTACAGTGTTTTCATTACTTCACCATGAAGTCAAAACATGCTGCTTCGTGTCATGCCAGAGAGAGGAGTCCTGCTGCTTACCACCTGAATGAAGCGCCGGCATCTGTCGTCATCGCATCACACACTCAGTCAGCGAGGAGACAAGTTGACCTGACAGAAAGGCTTCAGTTTCGAAATGGAAATATTCCAGCAGAATGACCTCGTGTGCATGCCGACCAACTGATCAAGATTCGAAATTACGGAAACAGAAATCCTTTCATTTCTCCCAAAGCTGGCTGGAAGTTGTTCTGAGTGGATGGAAACATGCGTATTAAGAGTGGATACACTTAAATGTTGGCAAAAAGAAACAGCAACTTGTGGTGTGGTATTTGAAAGAAAATATTTTTTTCTGTGTGAAGAAGTGAATATTTTTAACATACAGCTACGCAGCATGAACAGCAATACTCGAAAAAGTTGAGCTTTTTGCAGAGTATGCTTCGATGTCGGTCGCACCTTTGTCGTGTGTGATGACAAACGAATCGAATATATTAACCACTTGATATACGAATTTATTTAACTTTCTAATTAGATAACTCATCCTATTTCGGTCATGTATTGTTAATTGGATTTTTTAAAAATAATATATGGAACATTTGGGATACCCAACCGTTTCATATTGACCAGATTACACACACACACACACACACACACACACACACACACACACACACACA
>JAOUZG010017157.1:4109205-4123760 GCA_026289955.1 Argiope argentata | reverse complement strand
CACACACACACACACACACACACACACACACACACACACACACACACTAACCAATTCACTGAGGATTTTTAAGGGTTCCATTAATTTATGAGGCTTATGAACATATTGTATTGACTTGATAAATATGCATGCATAATTTTACCGCCCAGCAAATATTATAAACTAGAGAGAGTCTTATTATCTATCTCTATTATCTATCTCAAGATGTAATTTAAGGAATTTAAATCTTAATGCTTATTTAATTCCTTCGTTTAAAAATTAAACTTCCAATTCTTTAAAAAATTAATTATAAAAATCTGAAGAGTGTGATTCCTTGTCTATTCAAAAAGCAAAATCACAGATAGCATCCTTTTAAATTCAAAAGAAATTTTTTTCATTTCAATCAGAATTAATGAAATAAAAACAGTAAACTTTGTCATAATTTATTGACTGAAACATTTTTTTCTTCCATTTCGCATGATAAATGCTGGGAAAAATCAGCTTTGCAAATTCTACAATTGTCATTAATAGTGTACAATCACAGTTCGAAAAATAATTTGGATTCAAACAGAACCATCCTGACTTAAAAGCCGGAAACTTAACCCGTTTTAGCGAGGGGAAAAAAAACGAACCCTGCATCCATTCAAATCCGAAACGAGGGCAAAGGGAACATCGAATACACATATACACTCCATACTTTACCCTGAAGAAGCGCACAAAGATAAATAGAGGCCCCTTCTACTATAACAATAACCTTACACATGTTATTACACCTACCACTCCCGCGTATGCGTTCCCTTGGGCTAACTTAGATATGGGCCATGCAGCTATCTCGACTTCTTCGCAATCCCAGAAATTGCCCCCCCCCCCTCCTTTTTCTACCCTCCGCCCTCATATTCAGGGGAGTACATTTCCAGGCTTTGTGCCAGGACGTCTCGGTGGCTTGCCTAATGGCAGCAGGGATTTTTGCCGTGTCCATAAAAAATGTGGGCGATATTTCGCGTTCAGGAGTGATGGTTTTTGTTCCAGAAAAGTCTGGCATATGAATGCCAGGTAGAGATAAGGAATGGGTTCTGGCCGCAATAATAATTTGGGTCCAATGTACAAATTTTTATTGTCAGAGCACTGGGTTGGCATATTTATAGGATGCTCAGGAGTTTTGTCTTCAGGAGAGTAAAACTTTTGTCTCTTCGAACTGAAGAGAGATGCCTCGCTATCTCAGAGATCAGATTCGAACCCAAAGTCATGTTCTCGAAAATGGGAAATATTGTTAAAACACTTTGCTTCAAATATAAAGGTCAAAAATGCTTGGAGAAAACAAGAATTTAAAAATTTATTATCACATTTGGTTATTCTTTATTTTCAGACGTTTTTTTATTTTATTTGCAGTGAATATATATTGTACGTGAAATTAGCCAGTTCGCGTAGATTCATCAAAGAAAAAAATGGATTGACTGATTTATTCGACTAAGCAATTTTGATAGATAATATGGTACAAATTTTAATCCTCTAAGAGAATCTTTTTCTCTAGTATTACAATTGTTTTTTTAATAAAAATTATTAATTTCAGAAAATTCCCTAAAATTAATTATATGTTACTTCAATTGAGTTATTATTCGAAGAAGGATTCCATTAATTAATCATGATATGTAATCAGATGGTGAGAAAAAGAATCGATATTATACGGTACTCTAAATTAAATTAGTATTGCTTTGTAAATCAGATTTGACGAAAGTTTTGGATTTCAGAAGAAAACATTAATGTCTTAACAAAGAGATGTTTTTAGTTGAATATAAAGGGATATATATATATATATATATATATATATATATATATTTTCATACTAACATCAAAGAACTAATATAAGCCATGATTTGAAAAGATAAAGCAATAAAAACTCTTAGATGACTGCGGATTTAAATCAGATATTTACAGATTGTATATGTCTAATTCACTAAACCATAAAAAAAACTGACACATTTAAATACAAAGAATAATAATCTAAAAAGAAAATAGAAGTTTCTAATGCTGTTTCGCTTATTTTATAGTGTTTATTGTAGCTTTAAATATCAAATAGTACATTTGTATTTAAATTTTATAAAACATACTACTTTTATCTGATTATTTTAATAATGAGAAACAATTTTTAATGACATTAAGACACAAATTTTAATGGCATAAGTGCGTTAAGTTATAATTTTAAAAGAGTCATTAGCAACTCTGTAATTCCCTTTCACCCACTATTTACGGTGATCGATTCTCAATGTAAATATTCAATGAAGAAAAATGTAAAATAGAAGATGAATAAAAAAATGAACAGGATCTCCTCCTAAGAATACCGTCTCCTTTAGAAACTATATTGTTTTATAGTCTGACTTGCGCTGAAAATGTAGGAGTTTATAAGTACCTCAAACAGTATCTTCTATTCTTTCAGAATGCAGATTTACGTAGCTTTGGAAATGGGTAGACGAGCTGCAGTACAAAAAAACTAATTCCTAGATATGCTGTAAGCGATATATTACTGGCCAATCAGCAAGCCAAATATCATAATAAAGTAAAGATTTTTCAAAATGATGGGCCCAATGTGGATTATCCTTCCATAAAACTAAAACTAAAGCAAACTGAGCCCTTTGATACTAAACTGAAGAATCTTAATATTGCATCTCCTCATGTAAGAAGCATCGCGAAAAGCCTCTCTGTTTTCTTTTCTCGGGACAATCCGTTTAGCAGAGAACAGGGAATTGAGGTGTGCACAGAATGAACTTTTTAATTCAAATTCAGTCTAACCAACGACTTTTGACTTACTTTCCCTTGAAAGGAACCAGAAATCTGAAGTTCATCCACCAACATTCGAGAAGGACACAAGTATGGCGACAGAAGTTTGATGTCTTCGGGAAAGAAAGGTAGTAGTGTACTGCATTAGGGCTCTGGAGCTTGGACACTCTCCGGAAATATTTTCGTTCCTTGCCTCGTTTGCTTAGTTTTCTTCTTCTTCTTTTCATTATTTTGAGAGTTTGGCGATTGAAGAAAACGAAAAAAGCAATAAAAAGGTAAAAATCACACAGAAAGAAGAAAAAAGAATTAAGAAAAGTACTGGTCGGAGTCGTGCCTCGTGTAGCCCACGCAAATTCATTGAGCCTATAACTAATTGAATAAATAAAAAAATTAAAAAAAAAACAAAAAAACACACATTTTTTTAAAATTTAGGTTCTGAAACTGCTGTTAGAGCAAATCTGGCTTGGAGCTCTCTTCATTTTTTCACTCCCCTCAAATGTTCATTTTCATGCTTTTGGATTACATTTTTTGTCTCTTTCATTAGATGCTTTTGAGTTTTTCTCATCGCTTTAACAAAAACACATCTGCTTTATTGGATATCTCTTTTCCTCTGTTATAGTTTACTCTTCGAAAAAATATGAAATAAATTTTCCAAAATTTTATTCAGATGAAACTTTTTATGGGACATCAATTATAAATTAAATATTGGACGTAAATAGTAATGAACATTGCTAATCATTTTTGACGCAAGTTATTTGATATTCAGTTATGGGCGAGCATTAACGACTGACTGATGGTAGAAGTGTGTGCGTAAAAGTCATATCTGATGCTCTTTTCTACCGCATCGTCACTTCAACGTTCAGTTAATTTCCTTTTTTCTAAATCTACAACTAATTTATGTGATGTACTAGTAATTATACTTGAAATGCTACAAACTTAATATGCGGTTTTAAAATTGAAAATTTTAAATTGGCTATAGATAAAATATATTGAAATAAAACTACATTTCCTAAAAAAATATTTTTTTCCTTGTGCCAATTTCTGACGAACCTCCGCTCTAAAGGTATTTTGATAGCAGATACACTTGTCTTGATGTTATTTACAGAAGCTTTGTGACTCTGTCAAACATAAGGGTGAAGATATCCTTGATTTTATTTTATGAAGGCAATGTTTCCTCTCATAGGCTTATTTAAACAAAGAAATTTGTAAAAGGAGAAAATTAAGTATATATAAAGAGGAATTCTCTGAACTGGTATCCCGCAGATAATCTCTTACCCAAAGGCATCGCAAATTTGATGAGAAGCCATGTATTTCATCTGGTAAGTCACTTTTATTGTGTATCGCATTCTTATTTATTACCTTTCTTTTAAATCTCATTTTCAATAGTATTTTCGTTATTTTTTATACATAAGAATATATACCAGCCCAAATATTTTTAACTTTTTAAAAACTATTTACATTTTTCATTTGAATTCAACATTTCTTTACTTTTTTTACTTTGTTCCTTTTGAGCTCTCAAATGTCTTTCAATATGGTTTTCGTGCAGCAATGATTTCGTTATCTTACAAAGTGTACTGATGTCCCTAGTTTTGTGCTTAACCTATGATTAGCACAGATTAGGCAAAACTGGTTGTAGTGAAAAAATTCTAGCTACTGTTCTTGTTAGACTTTATTTTGGAATACTTGCTGACGTCGGCCAGGATTTGAAAATAGCTTAAATGGAATAATAGAAGCAAATGCTGCAAAATAACCACAGCAAATTTTACATTTCGGCCATGATTTCATATTGTGAAATGGAATCCTATACTTATTTTATCAAAAGAATATGTTTTATTGCTTAATATCTGCTTAATATATCCTGCTTGATGACCTTATATATGATCTAGCTCATGGTTCATAACAGACCTTTACAACAATTTTTTATGGCTTTAGAAAATGTAAGCATGATTCAACACAAATGAGAGTCTGAACAGATTAATTAAAATAAATATGAATTTCATTGTAAGGAAATATATTTTCAATGTCTAAGAATGAAAAATTCATTTATCCTTACTCATAGTATATGCACCAGGCTCTGTTATTCCTTTATCGAGGGATTTCATTTTAATTCATGGTAGAATTATTTTCAATTGGATGCATCCAATACATCAATCAAATTCCTCTCTAAACTTACTGAGACAACCAAAATTTTTGTTAACTAATGAGAAGATAGCAATACATATTATGGTTAACTTTCGATGACAAAGGAGACAAGGGTACAAGTTTTCAAATTTGCATAAAGTATTTATATCTACTCAGAATATTGGGTTTAATTTTTAGAAATAATTTTTTCTTAAACATAAACATAATTCTGTTTACTAAAAGAAACGACACAAATTATGAGTTTAAATTTTTTATATAGTTATATTATGTCCAATTGTAAAGCAATTTTGAGGCGGCCGCGGTCAGATGGAGAGGGTGACAACTGAGCTGACTCCTCCTTCTCCATCCCCCTCGTAGGAACTGGAGTACTTTGGGCCCTGACGGATTTAACGTGCAACAGCCCCCTTTACACGACAGTTCTCAAGCCGAGTTCCTACGACCTGCAGATAATCAGATGGGCTTGCGTCCCCCGTTTTACCCCTCTTGCGTTTTTTTGGGGCCCTTTGATGCCTGGACACTCCGACAATTTGCGGAGATTATCCAGACGTGTCCACGGACATCAAAGTACCCCAAGAAGCCGGAAGAGGGGTAAAACGGGGGATTGCGGGGCTCGTCTGAAGATTCGACGGGTCGTGTGAAAGCCACTTAAGGTGGAATCGAGTTTCAAACCTTTAACCCTAAGGTTCAGGCGTCGAGACCTTACCACCAGGCAACCATGGCTCGTTTTTTTTGAATAATTTTTTTTCATTTGGCTCTCAGCTGTCATGCTTAAAACGAGTTTCTTTGGTTAAGGAAGCAGCACTTCTACAAAGCACGTAAAGAGCTTTAATGTATCCAACCCATTGGGGCAAAGAGCAACTCAGCTCTTCTTTGCATAATCTTATCCTAGCTAATATTTTAATCTCGTATTCAATAAAAAAATATTTTAGAAAACGGCACCAGAAAAAACTGCAATGAACACACTTTTTGAAAAATCTCTAATTACTTCTGACTACACAAGATACTCCTCAAAAACGGAACACAGAATTGAGAAAATCATTATAATGTATTGATTATGAAATTCTATTCAGATTATGGCATGATAGAGGAGAATAATTCGAAAAAGGATGCAAATCAACACAAAAGTACGAGAGTACGATATCTCAAATTGAAACGTTATGAACACTGACAGAAAATTAGAGAGAGAGTACAATGAACAGAAGGGCTTAAAGCCTACATAATATCATATGTGAATTATATGACTATAAAAATTTGAAGCTTAAAAATATTATGCTAAAAACATATTATAAGACCAAGTTATAGAATATTTAATTGAAAATTTTTACGACCGATTTTTACGACCGAAAATTTTGATACCGATGAAATGGCTAGTCTCAAAAGGTAACTATTTTTTCATTAAACAGTAAAATATTTGATATAATATAAACAGTACCTCTAGTTGATTTAGTATTTCATTTTATTTCAATGTGAATGAAGTACAGAGAAGCTGTTGTTAACTCGGGATTTTTTCCATGAGCTCCAAAACCTATTTTTGGTACCTAGGATCTGCAACAAAGATACCTCAAAGAGGCTTTGAGACAGATAATTGAAATTTCATGTAATATTACTTCTCTAAATTCGAGGATTTTTATCAAATATTAAGCAAAATCTATTCAGCGGAAGTTTGCTTGGCTGACTTTTTATTCGACATTTCGAGTCTGTACCAATCAAACAAATAATTACAAAACACAAAGAGATATATAAATAAAATTAGACACACAGGTTTAGCATCACAAATAGATATTCTTATCAAATTTTCAACTAAATATATTAAGCAGCGGACCATTTGTTAGTCCTTACCTTTCCATGTACGTTATTACTATAATTTTTAGACTCAATATCTTAAATCAATAAAATTCATTATATTTTCTAGTCACTACAATTATAATTCAGTGTCAAATTTTGCTGTGTATATTGCTATATAAAAGTATTGTAATTACTTGATCCTGGTCGATCAAATAAAATGGTAGCGTGTTATACACAAAGGGTTTATTTACAGCTTTATACAATAATACAAAAAAAAAACACGTCCTCTAGGCTAGATACTGGAAAATATTTACAACTGGACTGTCCGTTCGGCATCTATGCCGGGGATTCACAAGCTGTCCGCGTATTCGGCTACTGCCTATAGCTCCAGAGATCTACGGATTACTTCCGGTAGATCTTTCCAACAAACTCGAGATCACGTGGTATGTCTTCAACTTCATCACTGCTCACAGCTCGTCTCGCTGTCGTATCCGCTCTCGTCCAGTCTCTCGCCAGATCATCCCTTTTAACAGCAGCGAAGCTCCACCTCTCAGGCTGATATTGGTGCACTGGAGATGCCGATTGTCCAATCATTCTTCAGAAATACTCCCACTGGCGCTCCATCATGTAGTGGGAAGATTTCTGAAACATCCACCCCTTATCAGAGCCTTCACAATACCCACTGTTCGCATCTGCATTCTTTCTTCAATGGGTTCAAGGAAGCACTACTTTCTTCAACGGGTCGTAAAGAGCATATGCTGTTTATTATTGGAACTTTATCCCCGCTGGAGTGGTCCATAGAAGAAATAGTCCCATTTGGTATTTCGACACGGTTTGCTGCTTTAATGGGCCGAAAACATGTGTGTTCAATTATTTATCTTTCTCAAGTTCGAAGAACGACACTAAAAAGGGAGAAACACGATGGGCAACAAAGGACGAATAGCCTCACCGTTGGCTAGGAGTATCATTGTTCGATCATGTGTCTCTTCCAACAGGAGACAAAGTGACGACTTCCTTACAGTATCCAGAACAAGTCTTTTCAAAATAGATTCAGTGAAAACGATAGATTCAGGACAAAAATCTGTACTTGGTAATTATTTTGAATGATATCAATGAATGCCTCCAAAGTATTTGTGATCTAATCCAAGGTCCTTCATTTTATGTGGGAGAAATTAATTGGAGGATAGAGAAGAATGTTTCAAGAAGACCATCTCCGTAAGATTTTGTCTGAAGATTGAAAGGAATTTGAAAACAATACCTTAGATGTGAGGTAATTTACTTTTGCCTTCCAGCTTGCAGTGAGGAATTATTTTTGTGTCGAAACATCTTTTTTATTTGAGTTTAGAATTTTTGACTAAGACGTTGGTGAATAAATAGAGGTTTAGTATTAATAACTTGATCAAAGATAGTTCGTTGCTAAAAATTTTAATTCGAGGATTACTATTTACTAACAGATTTTAATTAATAGTGAAATATTAAAAAGTATCAATTACACTGAAGTGACAAATCAAATACACTGAAGTGACAAGTTAATATCGTGTCGGTCCTCCTTTTGCCCTGCGAAATGCAACAACTCGACGTGTCATGGACTCCACAATTCGTTGGAATTCCTCTGCATGAATATTGAGCCATGCTGTCGGTATAGACGTCCATAATTGTGAAAGTGTGGATGGTTCAGGAGTTTGGGCACGAACGGACCTTTCGATGATGTCCCATAAATGCTCGATGGGATTCATATCGGGCGATCTAGGTGGCCAGATCATGCGTTGGAATGGTCCGGAATGTTCTTCAAACCAATCGCGAACAGTTCTGGTCCGGTGGCATGACGCATTGTCATCCATAAAAATCCCATCGTTGTGTGGGTACCTGAAGTCCATGAATGGCTGCAAGTGATCTACAAGCAGCTGAACATAACCATTTCCAGTCAATGATCGGTTCAGTTGCACCAGAGGACCGAGTCCATGCCATGTAAAAACAGCCCACACCATTATGCAGCCACCACCAGCTTGAACAGTGCCTTGCTGACAGTTTGGGTCCATGGCTTCGTGGGATCTGCGCCACACTCGAATTCTACCATCAGCTCGTAACAACTGAAATCGTGACTCATCTGACCAAGCCACGGTTTTCCACTGGTCTAGGGACCAGTCGATATACTCACGAGCCCAGGAGAGTCGCTGCAGGTGATGTCGTGTTGTCAGTAAAGGCACTCGAGTCGGTCTTCTGCTGTCATAGCCCAAGGAAGACAAATTTCGCCGCACAGTCCTATCGGACACGTCCCTCGTATGTCCCCCATTGATTCCTGCAGTTATTTGGCGAACTGTTGCGTGTCTATTAGCATTGATCATTCTACACAGACGTCGTCGGTCTCGGTCGTTAAGTGCAGGTGGTCGCCCACTGCACTGTCCATGATGGGATGTGATGCCTGAAATTTCATACTCTCGGCACACTCTTGATACTGTGGATCTCGGAATGTTGAATTCACTAACGATATCCGCAATGGAATGGCCCATGCGTCTAGCTCCAACTAACATTCCACGTTCAAAGTCTGTTAATTCTCGTCGTGTCGCCATAAATCACGAAAAACCAGTTCACATGAATAACTTGAACACAAATGAAAGCTCTGGAAAACGAACTGCGTATTTATACTTTTTCGCTACGATACTACTGCCATCTGTATATTTTCATATTGCTATCCCATGATTTTTCTCACTTCAGTGTATATGGTAATTAACTTCTAACGCAAATACAATGACTTAAAGAATAAATTCGATTTCAAAATTTACAAAAGCTTTACTTGTGTGTTAATTTGGGGTTTCATTTACAATTTATTAAAAGCGTACAGCAATAAGTCTTTTTTTTTTTAAAAAAAGAAGAAGAAAACTTTTGAGCATTTACTAAACACTGAGAAGTATATTTTTTGTTTCAACTATAACTTCACAATTAATGAAATAAAAGGGCTAGTGAAATATCTCATTTCGAATTTATAATCAAATTAATAATTAAAATTCTTTAAAGTAGTCCAAAATTTTCAATGAGCATTTATTTATTCAAATGTCTTCTGAAAAGGCGATAAGTAATTAAATTCCTTTTTTAAGTAATTAGGGAGAAAATTATTCAAAATTATTTACAAAGGCAATTATGTATCATGGGAATCAAAAACAGGATGATCATAATATTTGTGCTTATCAATAAAGCTGATTCATTTTTTTTTCGTATTTAAGCCACCCTAGGACCATAGGAGATATCGTGCATAGGAGATCGCACGATTAATTTGCTGGACAACACTTGGCGCAGTTTTTCTAATATTTAAATCAGTTTAAAAATTCATAAAATGTTATTAAAAAATTTTTATTGGGGATTTTTTATTTGGAGATATTTTTTCATAGGTTTAAAAATATTCTTTGCTTTCATGAAAATATAGAGCTAATATTTTTCTTTTTTGTCTGTCAATAGAGCACAGCTAATCTATTTCTTGTTATTTCACAATCGCATTGAATGAACTAAGGGAGATAGCGTTATAAATGCTAAGATAGGATAACTATTAACTATCTGCCTTTCCTTCATCACTTATAATTCTTTTTTTTGCGTCATAATTAAGTTAATTTAAGCACTCTAACTTTTTAAATCTGATAACAGAATACGAAGAATAGTACTTGTGCTGTTTTTCCCTTTACTCCCACATCATAACAGTATTGTTAAAGAACTTGCCATTCTTGAGCTGTTTTATGCAAAAATGATCAAATTAAAATACCTTAATATAAAAGATTAGTAAAACGTTTTGTATTTTGAAATTGGAATATATATTGGGAGCAATCAGAAGGCAAAAGTACTCTAGCATATTTGAGCAATAAAAATTGCATAAAAAATTGTCGTGCTAATAAAATATCCTGCATGAAGGACGAACTAATTTTTAATCATCATATGCACATGGAAACCTCGTTAGAAAACATAATGTGAAATAATTCTTTTTGAGATAATTTTTTTATGTGGAAACCGTACTATCAAAAGGCCATGTTAAAAGATTTGTATGAGTATTCTTTATTTTTTTTCTGAGTCAAGGACGTTGTGCGTAAGAGGAAGAAGCAAATCAAACTAAGGTTGACAGAAGTCATTTTTAAGCCATTTCTAGTTTCTTAGTGAGAGAAGCTGCTATTTACTACGGAAGCATATCCCAGGCTCTCAGTAATGTTATTGTCGGTGAACTATATCAACAAGGTGTTGACCCGCCTCTAGCTTGGATACAAGTTGCCGCACAGCGTGGCATAGACCGATAAAGCTTCTGGATGGGCTCCTGCGGTATTTCCTGCCAAATTCGCTCCAAATGTCGAACGAGATCATCAACATTCCGTGGTAGATGCAATCGCCTTCCCATCATATACCATACAAGCTCGAAGGGAGAGAAATCTGGCTATCTGGCAGTCCAAAAAAGTGTTTGACAAGCTTGCAGAGAAATCATAGAAAAATGTGTTGTACGTGGTGTGGCATTGTGCTGCTGGAAAACTAGCCGAGGATACCACAAAAGGAACGGTAGCAAAATGGGTCTTAGGATGTCGTCGACATACCTCTGTGCAGTATCTGTAGCTCTAATGATGACCAAAGGGGTCCGACTATCGAAGGAAATGGCACCCAGACCGTAATGCCTTGTTGATTGCCGGTGTGGCGTGCGATAGTGAAGGCAACATCGCCCCCCCCTCTGCCTTGGGTGTCTCCAAACACGTCTTCGATGATTGCCAGGACACAGACGGGATTCGTCGCTATATGTCCCCAGTCGGCATCATTCCAACCTGATCCAGCCATGCACCACTGTAATTTGGCTCGGCAGTGTGCAGGCGTGAGTGGCAGGTGAAGTAACGGTCGGCGCGAGCGTAGATTTCGCTGTCTCAATTGTCTATGAATGATGATGGTGGAACTATTGTTTGAGTTTAACGTCTGAGGGTTGATAGAGGTGAAGAATGGACGTGACAGCTGACTGGGCAATATCTGCCCTCACGATCGGTTGTGGCCCTAGGTCGACCGCTACCATCCTGAGGCTGAACTCTGCCATTTTCCACCCATTCTTGCTAGCATCTTCGACTCAAATGACAAGCGATTCTCCGATTTGTTCAAATGGCCTCTTTCAATCCAATGATACGACCTCTGTCAATCTGTACAGTTGTTTGTTGTTACGACCCCTACGGCGAGGCATTTTTTAAAGTTGTTGAAAGGAAATATGAATCGCAATCAAATCAAACCTTTTAACAGCCGTTGAAGAACTGCTCCTTATATACATCTGCTGGATGCGCAGTCCCGATGCGCTAAAGATCAAACTATTTATTCATTAGAATCCAAAATTTAATCATTTGCTTATCTGGTGAAAACACTCATGCATAGGAAATTTCAAAGCAATCGGATGACTGCTTCTTGGTGCGTGGATTTTTTTGTTATAGAGTGTATAAAAATATGAATCAAAACAGAAGTAAAGAAAGATAAAAAGAAAACTTTAGTGAAAGTAGGAAAAAAAAACCTAAAGAAAACTATAGTGAAAGTAGGAAAAAACGTAAAGAAAACCCAAGAAAAAAAAGGACCTGATGACTTTCTCAAGGGTCACCATCAGGCAGGGATTCCAATGAAAGACGGAATTTTTTTCTGTAAAAGGTTTGACTATTGTCTAAAAAAATTAACCTTTCAATAATCCGAAAAATTCCATGTCCCAAAATATAAGAGATGCAACATATTTTAAGAATATAAAAACAGATGACAATTATAAAAAAGACTCACAATATTAAAATTCTTGAAAGAAGAAATTAAAAATAAAACAAAAAACTATTCACAATAATAAATAATCAAATATTAGCAATATGAAAATAAGAAGCCAAGAACATACCAATAGTCGTTAGATTTCAATACCGACTACCAGTTTACTAATACGACTATTAATTTTATTAATTTGGAAAAATTGAATTGGATACATCTATATATGGGAACGACATCTTACATGAAGAAATATTTTATACAATTCTAAAGAATAAATATTTATAGCTACAGACAATTACAATTTTAATTAGTTGCGGATAAAGAGTAGTTTTCTTCTTAACTCTGAAGGCCTGTACAAATAATTTTTACAGATGAAAATATAGATGATGATATCAGAAAGGATAAAAAATGCATACCCAAAGCAATTCTATATTGAAATTATACATGTTGATCAAAAGTATTTTTTTAAAAAATAAATTTTAACCCTTTTTAAATCATAGACCAAAAAATCTTTAGTCAAAAAAAAATAAAGATGATTTAAGCTTTCAGATGATTAAGCTTAGGATTTAAGCTTTCAAAAAGCTTTAATTTTTTTTCAGTCTTGTATACTGATAGATATCTCCTAAAACATTTTGTCTTACATATTTTTATTGTATACAGTCTGAAGAAGATTTATATATGGGTCATAGATATCACAATATGATATATTATGAGACAAGTATGAAAGAAAGAAGGAGTTCGCAACTACTCAAAATCGAAAACGTCAGCGAAGAGGATCCATGCCAAACAAGGCAGCGTGTGATTTCTCTCCTTTAGAAAGAAAGAAAAAAATTAATATTTATTTAAGCACTGGAGCCTCATGAGAAAACTGTTTTGAAGTAAAACTGTATGAAGATTTGAAATAGTGCAGATAAATACATCGTGCCAATGCATTTTTTAATTCATTTTTCTTTAATTTTGTTTTAATATATTAGAAACAGTAAATAAAATATTGAAAAAAAGTAACAGGATATAGCTTGCAGATTTATCTGGAAACCCGATTCTACCGAAACCTTTTAAGCGTACAGAAGCTTAAGTAGAGTATCTCGGGTGCAAATAATAGGCAGGAAATTTTACTTTAAAATTCAGACAATTAACATAACTTCTTATCTTAAGATAATTATTTTAGTTTTTACAATTTTAGTAATATTTAAATACAATTTTTTCCCTTAAATTAAGTTGGACTTTAAAGGGCCCATTGGAGAATTTTCTTCCATCACTGAAAGCTTAGAAAGAAAAAATTCCTTTATTATAAACGTAAAATACATCTATATGTATATCTATACTTATAATAAAGATCAATGTGTGTTTGTATGTTGTCGTTCTACAGGCCAGACCGTTCGTCCTATAGCCACCAAATATGGCCCGTGTATACCTTGGAGGTCGGAAATGTGCACCTTAAAGCATTTTTAAAAATTTTTAATTAACATTTTAATTAATTAACAATTAAGAGAAATTTCGGCGTTTTTTCGATATAACTTTCGAAAATATTACAGCGCAAAATTGATTTTTGCATTAAGTTAAAGCAAAAAATAGTCTTTTAAATACTATCTGATATTTAGACCTATAAATTAAATTTCTATTTTTAATAAATTTTGAAACATTTAATTTATTGTATTTTTTTAAAAAATATTTCTTATAAAATAAAAATAAAATTTTATCTGCACGAGAATCAAAAAATCAGCTTTTAATAACGTGGTGCCATTATATTTACAGAAGCTCTGATTTAAAAATATAAGTTAATCACTACCGCAAATAAAACCTAGAAAAATGTAATTTTGAGCACGTGATTCTATGAAATGAACTAAATAGGAAATGTGATATTTTTTACACAATAAATGCAAGACGAAGTTTTTTATGATCGTTTGCGATACCAACATTTCTAATTCAATATAACAATAAAATTACAAAATGAAAATACAATTTCACTTGAACGAGCAAGTGGTGCTTCAATGAGGAAAATATTACCTTTTATTGACGTGTTGTCATCATATTAACTAAGTCTCAAATTAAAAAAGTAAACTATTTTTGGAATTTTGAATGTGTTGAATTTAATACAAAATAATAAAACATTTTTAAAATTTTAAAAATTGTAATATACT
>JAOUZG010017157.1:4096159-4108805 GCA_026289955.1 Argiope argentata | reverse complement strand
CAGAGAGAGAGAGAGAGAGAGAGAGAGAGAGAGAGAGAGAGAGAGAGAGAGAGAGAGAGAGAGAAATACGTTTTATATTGGTTTGAAATGGTCTCGCTAGAAAATTAAAAATGAAAGTTTTAAATAAAATTATATCCAATATTAACAATATTTTGAGAAATACAATTAGTAAGAACGCGCTTATGATGTCATTGAAGCATAAATATATGTCACATATTAAGTTAAAGTACGATAAAGTAAGTAAGTTATTTAAAGTGCATAAAAGTACAATAATTAAAATAAAAAAAGAATAAAAAACCCAAATGATAATTTTCTAAACTCGAGACTAATTATTTAAAAGTAAGAAATCATAAAGAAACTGGAAGACAACGTCATTTCATAGAAACGACGAACAAAAAGCAAATAATTATAAATTGAAGGAAAATATAATGAACTTTAGATTATTTCTGTTGAAGTAAAACATTTTTGTCTTTGTGTTTTTTTAACGTTTTAAAGCAATAAAACATGATTTTTAAATGTTATTTTTACTTATATGTAAGAAATGCATCATGCAAGAATCAGCCTTCATGAATGTAATGAATCTCCGCATTTTAAGGAATAATGCCGAAATAAAAACGCGCCTGCTTTCACAGAAGCATTCACAATAACAAATCTATACTTGTAAAAGTAGGTCAGTCTTTTAAAAACGCATCTGCTTTGAAAGAACCATACGTAATAATTAATAATGCAACACTGGTAAAAATAGTTAAAGCATTTTTTGCCTGTATATTTCGTAGACATCAAAACCTTCTAACCAAAACAGCATGTTCTCAAATGATTAAAAATAAATTAATTATCATTACAAATGAAACACATAAAAATGTAAACACACAAAAATCTACATGAAATGAAACGAATATGAAGCATGATATTTTTGGAAAATAAATGCAATGAAATTTTTTCTATGATATTTTACAATACATATATTATTTACTCAATCAAACAGTTTTATTTAAGGCAAACATGGTTTAATATCTACAAGGCATCTTCTTTAATCGGAATCCAACTGCTAATTTGCAAATTTTTTCTAATAGACTTACCTCTCTTAACAAATGGTCTAAGTGAAATATATAATTATATTCTTAGTAAATTGAGGTAAAAAAATGCTGGAGAATTACTACTTATAAATTTTTACGTATATCATCTGCCTGTGAATCATATTTAACAAAATATTCTTGAAACACTAAGACCTTAAATAAAAAAAAGTGGCACTCGAATCAACTAAGTCAATTATTAAAGCTGACCGATTTTTGAAAATTTCTATATCACTATTCTGTAAAAACAGGCGATTTCCGATCACTTTATCGACGGTCTCAAAGAAACTAGTAAGGGTTTCTCAAGAGTAATTGGCCTAGATTATGAAAATAGTGATTTTTCTGATCTCTAAATATGCCAAACTGAATAAAACAGCCAGACTGGATCGCAGAAGACAGAGACGTTTATTTATTTCGAAGTTGTAACATGAAGAATATTTTACAGAATATGAACCTTTGAGACCAAAGGACTGTCTAAAATTTAAATTTCATTTTTTGAAGAATATTTATAATATATATATACATATTGTTGAGAGCATTTATAAACATTTAAAAATAAAGTTAAAAACTGAATTTTCCATTGAATCTATGAAATGTTTGCTGAATAACTCTTTGAGATATTATAAATTATAAAAAAATTATAATGTTTCAATTTCTGTAGTGAACATAAAACTTCAATGTCGGATACTCTGTTTTTTTGTGTTCAATTTCATTTAAAGAATCGCTTAGATTGAGTAAAAAAGTCTTTATATTAATTTTAATTGCAGTTCCACATTTCCATTTTAATTTAAAACTGAATTTTATGGGCTCTGAAAGAAAATCAGAGAGAGATGCGGAGTTCAAAAATCATGATTGCTTATGGCATACATAATTGTATAAGGGAATCGAAATTTAAAGTTTAAATACGTGCTGCTGGAAAACCTAACATGAGACCACGTTACATATAAAAAAAAATCAATTGAACTTTTTAGTTGCCATTAATTCTGGCCAAAGTCGGTAAGTGAGGAATGACGTGAATTTAATTGTGTAACAAAAGATAATGCGCGGCTTCCAAACAGATGCGCTTCGACTCCGATCAACACCTACTGAAGGACAGAGCCTCAGCTCCAGCTGGAATGGGAGCAGATGAATGAACAGCAGGTCTGACGGGTCGTAGATTGCCTTCGAACCATTGGCGGTAGCTTGCCATCCCCGGTATGTCTTTTAGAAAACTATGTATTAGACGGATATCGCATTTGATTTTTCATAAAAAGATACCCTTTTCAATAAGATAATGTCTTTCCACTGCTCAGTCTTCAACAGCGAAAGAAATTATAATAAGAGTCCAAAAGTGTCTATTTTTAAATTTCCCGAGGATACAAATTGAAAAGCCGAATGGACTTACTGACTTCTTCCTTAGGATTTCAAGCTAAACGGAGACTCAAGCGTGAGTGCAGTAATTCGATAGATTTCTTGAAAGATAATACCATATTATTTTCAATCTCAATTTATATTTGAACGTATAAATGCACTTTATTTTCAGCTTTCAGCAGTGAATAATGTTATTAATAACAGCTTGAATTGTCATATTTATTTGTTTCAGTTTAAAGTTATAGAATTGGTTTTTAATTCATTAATAATTGAAATATTGGTTCAATAATATTTTAGAAAATCGCCACATAACTATAGACATACTTGTTTAGCGACAACTTAACGCATTCCTAAAATACAGTTTTAATATTTTTTTCCTTGTAATAAGTTAATTTTATATGTTTAACAATGAAAATTTCAAACTGTTATTATAATAATTTAAATTTTAATTACCCTTTTACTCAATATCCTGTAATTTTAAATGCAATTATTAAATCAACTGTGTAACCAAAAAATAAATATTTGCACAAACATGGTAAATGCGACATCTCCATTCATAAATTTGGAAAACATACGTGAAATAAAAAACGAAATCATATAGCGGTAATTTTTTAATTTGTAGACATTTATCCACATCCTAAAAATAAATACGTGAATAATTGCATTGTTATTTAATTCTAATTTGTCTTCTGCACTTTTCCATGTGCGTGAACTGCGTTTTAGAGAGGAAGACGTTACAAGAAATATGGAAAATTTTATGAAGAAAGTGGCTCTATTCTGATAATGTATTTCTATGTAGTTTGTTGAAAAATATATAAAATAATTAATGATGATGTTTGCATCTTGTAATATTACATGCATGTTTGCTGTCATTTCTGTATATACATTTCTAACTTACTTTGCACAAAACAATTTTATTGACATAGCTGAAGTTCATTCAAAAATTTAGAAAACTTTGACTTGCTTTAACATGTAAATTTTTTTTAATAAATTAAATTGTCTCATTTATGCTCTCTTCTATATATTTTATAAAAAATGCGATAATTACATTCCAGAATAGCTTTTAATTAGTTTTCATCTTGAAGAAATCGCTAACTTTATTTAATTTTTTAAAATAAAATGGTTTAATTTGTTTTAATCATGAGCATTTAAGACATACGAGAGAAATCCTATACATATGACACTCCAGAATATGTTTTGATTTGAATTTTTCTTCTTGTGGCCGCTCGTATGTTTCATATAAAAATGCTTTTCAATGAAATGATTAAATCTCCCCTATTCGTAATAATTTCTTTTAATGTTGAGAGAAAAGTTATATCATTACAATTATGCAAGTATGACTCTGTTCCCTAGATATTGCACTACAGAATATCCTTTAATTTTAATTTTTTTTCTTGTAAGAATTTACATATCTCACGAAAAAATGTCTTTAAATAAAATTTTTAAATTATCTTATTAAAACTCATTTTTCTCAGAGATAAATAATAAACGTGTTAATTCTCCAGAATATTCTAAAATTAGTCTTATAGCTACTTTCAAATCATACATTTTATAGATACTTTGTAATGTAATTGCTAGAATAAAATTTTTAAAATCTTATTTTTATTTTAAGAAAATCTATAAAGATAAAAATACTTTATATCTAATTTAAACAATACTTTATGACAGCCAAACAATTTATTTACTGTAGAGAAAGCAAAAAACATCGCTTTAATCGTTAGGCTATTGAGATCAATATACTCATTTGTACCCGGCTCATAATCATTCTCAATAACTCATTTGTACCTGGCCTCAAAAAGTTAAGGTACAATCGTTTTTTTGCGTCTAATTTGAAAATTAATGTATGTAGGAACAAAAAAATTGGAGGATATGTATATTAAATAGTTTTTTATTGAATGCGCCATAGAAATTTGAATTAGTGTATTGCAAAAACGATTTATAAAAAAAGCAATTTTTGCGGAAAAGTCCATTCTTGGAGAAAACAGCACATCACGATGTTATGTGGGAAAATGTCCTAAAAACAATACAAAAATGTGTTCATATAAGGAATGTGCCCATCCGTAACTTGAATGCATTGGTCGCATCGATTTTCCATGCTATTTATTAACTTATCGGACGCCGGAATAGGAATCGAAGGCCAGACAAAGTACGCCTTGTTCCAGCTGATGTAACGACCTTGGAGGAAGATTTAAAGCAGAAACCTGTCTGCCAAGATAGCCCAAAAGATGTTCTATCGGATTCAGGTCTGGAGATTCAGCTAGCCATTCCATTCGTTCCAAACCGTGATCCTCAAGATACTCCTCAACAATCTGAGCTCGGTGAGGTCGTGCAGTATCATCCATCAGATTGAAGTCATTACCAATAGCATCAGCATATGGGCGGACATATGGACCAAGGATCTCATCCCGATATCTCAGACCAGTCAGGGTTCCTTCATGGAACACATGCAGGTCAGTGTGACCATCGAGCGAGATCCCTGCCCAAACAATGATGCCACTACTTTTGTGTCTTTCAACAGTGTTGAAATGATCGTATCTAGTGCGGTGTTCCCTCCAGATCAATAGACGCCCTGAATCCCTCTCCAATGTAAATCTGGACTCGTCTGTGAACATAACAGAAGCCCATTGCTGCTGGGTCCAGGAAACAAGTTCTCTTGTCCAGCATAAGCGGATCCTTCTCTATTCTTCTTCCCGATGCTACAAAGTGGTCTGCAACGAGCTGCGGCACAGTAGTGGTTCTTCTCCTTCGGTCTAAAAGATCTAGAAAACGGTCTTCTGTAGGTGTTATAGCTCTTGGTTGGCCTGTAACAGGTCTTCTGGACACAGAATCTTTGGATTGGTGTTGATCCTAAAGTCACTGAACAACACTACGAGACACATTAAAACGTTTAGCAGTATTAGCCTGCGACAATCCCATTTCCGTCCCTCCCACGGCCCGCCACCTTAACGAATTGGGTAAACTATTTCTCTGAGACATTTTCTAAACTCTATTGACTATTGTCACCGAAGCTGCCGACAACAGTTGAAAATCAACACAACTTACACACAAAAGTACGAAAGCTTGATATTTGCATATTTTTCTCTTCCTCATAAATATATGTTAATTTCTATAAAATAAAAGTGGAAGCTGTCATTTTTGCATAAATGGTTTTATAGTTCGTTATTACCATTCATGCAAACTATGCCTTTTATTGTTACTAACATTTTTTTTTGTGATGAGCTTCGAAAAACATATTGTACCTGGACATTTTGTGGCCAGGGTATTTTAGGATTTGGGATTCCAACAGGTAAGGGGGATATTCAAGAAAGGAATAAATGTTGAAATAACGCGGCTTTAATATTCATAACAATTTCGGTAAAATGATTTTTCGAAGGTTTTTTTACGAGATCTCATCATAAGCAAAGCACATTGAATCCTACCAGTAAAGTAGGTTCTTGTTATACTTGGTGTATAAATTCATACTACTGTCCTTTAAAAAAAGTATTTCATTTTTAGTTACGAACCTTTACTGGACGTTGAAATTAAATTCATAGAAAATGAATAAATAATGCCTATTTCAAACACCAAAATTTTTATCATCATTTAATAAGATCCACTTTGTTCAAGATACAAAAATATGACTCTAGGCTAAAGTTTCAATTAACTGTTACACTGTGGTTAACATATAATTTCATAAGAGTCATAAACGGTCATTAACATATGTTCATAAGAGTCATAACAGACTCTTTTGAAATTCTAAATAATCATTCCCAGCTGCCATGGAAACTATAATTTATAAAGTGTGACTTTTAATGGATTCATAAACATGTCCTATGAGGAGAATAATTACTCATTTGACGAACTATTAACAATGGATTTGACTTCAAAGCGAAATCAGTGCTTCCCGTTTTTGATGCGAGCTAATATTCAGAAATTAAAATATCACGTATAATCGATCGCATCTCACCCTTTTCCTTACCTCCTCGACTTCCCATCATGCTTGTCTCGAGCACCTGACGATCACAAAGAAAGGGGGGGGGAAGAAAGGGGTGGTAGAGTTGATACAACAGCAAAATAACTTCCCATCATCCAGTTCCCATCAACCGCAAAACTTTACGAAAATTCCTCTCTCCACTTTTTCACTTGTCTTCAATTAGCGCGCGCGACTCGCTATTCTTTAATAACCTTTCACGGAAAGCCTCCATAGTTTACTGAAAAGAGTTTATTTTTTTTTCAAGCGCCCCCCCCCATATCTTTTCGAAGGAAAGTTGCAAATACACTCCCACCCCTTCCTCCAGGGAATCTGGAGAAGAGAGAGAGAAATCAGAAAGCGAACAGGCGTTTTTCATTTTTTGATCAATTCTTCAAGCACTCGGGCGTTGTTTAAAAGCCCTGTCTGGCCTGTTGGGAATAGGGGGTTCGGATTGCGCAGGTTACAGTTACAGGTAAAGGTGGTGTGGATCAAAATGGGACCGTCTCAGCAACCTCTAGGAAAGAATGCGAAAAAAAAAATCAGAATTTATTAAAAGGTGGAAAGATTACTTTTTATTTAGAAAAACGCATGCTAGTTTAATGTTCTTCTACTTACGAATGACAAAATAAGAATAAAAAGGCTTAAGACTAAAAATAAATGAAAGATTCTTCGTTAAAAATAGCTTCATGATTTTGAGAAAAATTTTATGAGGTTATTTATGGTTACATAGTTTAGAGTTTCTTTTGATAGTATCTAGGCAGGTATTATAATCGAATTCCTTTTACTAAATTTAGAGAAAATAAAACTAACAAGTTTATTAGTTCAGCACATGAAATCCTAAAAAATATTCCATTTTTATAGATGCTGAAAGATGTATCTGTTATAACTTATTCCATATTTGCTGTGTGCATGAATCTATGAAAGAATATTTTGGTAGATTACAAAATCACTTCTTAGCATCTCCAAACAAAAAACAACCGTATTTTATCCAGCTATGTGACTTTCTGTTTTATGTTTTTTTCTTTTTATAGAAAGCAACAGAAGTGGTCTGCACTTAATTTTTCTTGTAACCGAATATAATGTGTTGTTTTGCATGCTTTACAGTTTAGAGTGTCTGAAATTTTTTTGATAAACTACAAAATTATCAATATATATATAGTCGCCTATTACTATCTATTGCAGTGATCAGAGTTAAAAATGCCCTCCACTGTTTGGCTTCATTATCGGATGCAATGCGAAATTCCGAATTTTATTTGGGCATTTAGTACCTTAGATAGGTTTAAATTGACTATTGAAATGTGATGTGAATAATATGTTAAAAATATTAAGCATGAATAAAAATTCATAACAAGACCGTAAACTTTTTAGACTGCATTGCAGCAAAGTTTAATGAACCGGGGTGTGCAATTTTTATTATTTTCCATTGAAAACAATTTATAGTATTTGTGAATATAATGAATAGAGAAATCTCATAGCAAGGAAATATCTGAAGAGTGTGACGAATAGTTTCTTTTAATTTTTGAAGCTCTCTGCATGAAATTTGCTATTATAATTTTCTTCAGTTTGCGACTCTATTGTGACCAGGACTGCGATTAATTGTGATAAGGATAGCAACCTGCCTAAAAGGGTATATTCTTTTCGGGAGAGGGGGGATGGTAAAAAAGTATCAATTAACAGAGGTTAATGAGCTGAGGTGTCTAATTCTTACTATTTTCCATTGAAAGAGATTTTTAGACATCCTTCGATGCCACGCTTTACCAAGAATTTTAGTTTAGCATCAACTTTATTCCTCATATTCCAATATAAATAGGTGTAGCCTGATTAGTGCTGCATGCGAAAATGTTAGGAAGTGGTCATGTAAATTGATATCAGTCTTTTGAATTTTTATTTTTTTATGTGAAAAGTTGTGAGTGAGATGAGTTTTATCAATTTAAAAGATTTAAATTTAGTTATATTAACGTTCTATTTCAAAGAAGCAACACTAAGGTTATTTGGGGATGGACCTCGTAATTTTGAACAGGGGTCAGATGACGAAGACGCCGCCCGAAGGACTGCAAAAATGAAATGGTATCCTAAATCAATGGTTTCTACTGTCTTATCTTTCTTACTTTCATCTGTGTTCTATCTGTGAGACGTGTGAATGTGGCTCCCCCCATTAAAAAGGAGATGTACAAGCGAATATGATAGCTTTGTGTCATTTTCATATGAGCTAGAAGTCTGCCCTTGGGTGCTCAGGGACCATACCATCAGAAGCTACTGCAGCCCTCCTTCCATTGTAAAAAGCGAAATACGAGAACAACAACACATGGCAATTCAATTATTACGCTTGACGTTTATTAAATTTAAAAAAAATTAGTAACAATTTTCATCAATAGAGGATGTTATAGAAAAAATAATGCATAATTATACTGAAAATGAGAAACAACATTTCCATTATATTTTATGCCTATTAATATATTTTTTAGGATGCAAAGAAAAATTCTACATGAGCATTAGTTTTTTTTCTGCACGTTTTCCCTACACTTCAAGAAAAAGCATTTCTGGTGAAGTTGTTCGACCAGAAACATAGGAACTCCATCGCAGCTTTGAAACAATTCCGTTGTCCAATATCTTCGCAAGATGGCACAGAAATTTGGAGCAACTGGTTAGCTTGGTATTCTTCTAGATAGAAGACGAAAGCAAATTTTCCGTCCACTAATCAAAAGGACTCGGATTACAAACGGCTTTCAACGATAAAACCGACTGGTCATGTGGCAAATGCCACAGACGTAACGTCACAGAAGTTATGGCAATACCCAAGGCTGGAATTACGAGAATGAGAACATCACAGTAGTGACTGTTTGAGAACTGAAAACGAAATATATTTGTGACGTTATTCACCGAGAAAATGGATTTCTAAAGTGCTTTCGTTTCCGTCTATTCTTTCTTCTACTGAGCAGTTCCTTTACATCAACGTAGTTTTACCAATTTACTCGGAATATTGGGGTTCGCTAGCACCATGTATGAGGCAAATTCTGTTCAAATACTTCGGATCCTTTTATTTGATTTATAATCAGTTTTGTAATTAGCACATTTAAATTAAGAGTTCCAAACCCATCGAAGAATCTGTGGCTAAATGCAATTATGTTGTTTCAGAATTAGACCCTCCCACAGGATTATACCATTTGTTCGCGATGATTCGAATAATCTTGGGGTATCAGATCCTTATAATAACTTGAAAACGAAATTTATAAAAATGTAAATGGACTTGGTGAATCTTTAGAAGATTAAATCGGGTGCACAATCAGGTTTTAGGATGTCTTCCGAATTATTAATGACATTGGGAAGAAGTGTTGAAACACCCTAAAAAGGTATATTAGAATTGTTTTTTCAGTGTTTACAAACATTGACGGAGACTATTCTACCCCCTATTACAGATTTAACATGATATAAAGCAAATGAAATTTTTAATATCTTAGAAGTTTTACAGATTCCTTTAAAAATTCATGTTGTAAAAAAATTGTCACGAAACTGAAAAATGAAATTTATGAATTAATAGCGTTGAGTTCTTCTCGTATTCTTCCTTCTTTTAGTAGAAACATAAGTAACTAAATGTTGAGAATTAATTGCCGGAAAATTCCTAAATTTCCTACAGTCATCGTTGGTTCAAGAAAAAATTGGAAACCTGAAAGATGAAACTCTGTAATTTTCTGCCAAATGAGAATGATGAAGAATAGATGCAACATGTTCTTCACAGGAAACAACACATCACCTATTTATTCGTGACTGGATTATAAAAATGTCTTTTTTCGGTCGATACAGATAACAACTTTCTTACACGATTTTTCTCCATTCAATAGTTACGGTAATAAAGCATTCTCTTTAGGTTTTAGGTTATGAAGAGTATGTTCTTGGACATTTCTTATTGCTAACATTACTAGGCCAATTTCAGTAGCAGATTTTCTTGATTTACACAAAAAAATGCCTTAGTAATTTAAAAACAAAATTTCATTCAATGTGTCATTAAAAATTTAGTTTCACTTTCTATTAAAACAATATATTCGGATGATTTTGTGTACAATTTACTCGTATCTGAATTTCTCTCGATTACTAAATTACTTGATCCTAATTAACCATTAAAACACAATTCTCTTCATTTTATAACAGCAATATTTACGCCAATCGTATCAAAAGGTTAGCTCCCGATTGATTAAAAATTGCTAAAGCGAAGTTTCAAAATATTACTCAGTTGGGATGTTTAAGCTGTGCAGTCCGAAGAATAATTAGATGTAAAATTATTCACCTAATACAAAGATTCGCTTATTGCCATGAAAAATATATATATATATATCTAATATATAAAATTCTCGTGTCACAGTTTTCGTTGCCATACTCCTCCGAAACGGCTTGACCGATTTTGATGAAATTTTTTGTGCTTATCCGGTATCTATGAGAATCGGCCAACATCTATTTTTCATCCCGAAATATCAATTAGTTCAGGAGAAATTAATTAAAACCCCTTAATTTCTGTGAAATTAAAACCTGTAAAGTTACTTTCCGAGTGAAACCCGACCTTCCGGAGAAGCGATCGCTCATGAGTACCTTTTCGTCCAGTAAAACCGCGATTTTAAAATTGCCATCGTTACGCGTCCGTTCAACTTATACTCAATATCGCTGTGGAATCGGATGGACTTTTTATCGTAGACCACGGAGATATAATTTATTTTACGAAATGTCGACGCAAAAATTAAATATCGATTTTTTTTAAAAAAGGCCGATTTTGGCGGGTCTATTTCTTGAACGGCCCTGTAAAATAGACGCTTAGCTGGAAAAATAAAGAAAATATGTTTCCTGAAAGGCAATACGATATAGTATTCTGCAATATAATTTAAAAAATCGAATTTTTAAAACTGAATTTTTGACGAATTTTTTAACGAAGAGGCAAAATTTCGCTTTAATATTGAATTACGCCGAAACTTTTCAAGATAACTCAATCAAATTTTTTTTACATAAAATTTGATAAATTTTTCAAAATCGTGTGAAAGATTGAAAAAATCTGATAGAAAATTGCGCATTTAAAAATTATTTTGTCGTTTATTGGGTTTCCCTCTTCAACATTACAAATCTAATCCATTGATAAATAAAAATGAGACTAAATTTTTTTTGTATAATTTGGCATTGCTTTGGCACACCCTGATCAATTTTCAAAACAATCCTGCAAAAATTACGCGTCTTATGAATTCATTCCAGTTTTTCCACCTCGCATACTTCACCTGAAAGTTGGGACACCAGTAATGCAACTACGAAACCTTCCTCCACCTAAATTATGCTATGACACCAGACTACGAATGACTAGACTTAATAAGTATGTAATCGAAGCTACGATTATTACTGGATGTGCTCGAGGAGTGTTGGTTTTAATACCCCACAGTCCACTAATTCCGTCGGGCTATCCTTTTGAATTTAGAAGAGTGCAGTTTCCCGTAAATTTTGCTTTGCAATAACCGTTAATAAGTCACAAGGACAGAAATTAAAAGTAGCAGGGATCAATTTAAGAGGAGAATGTTTTTCAAACGGCCAATTTTATGTAGCTTTCTCCCGAGTCAGTTCATCTAGCAGCTTAATAAATTTATCAACAGAAAAAAAAACTCCAAAAAATGTTGTATACAAAGAAGTTCTTGCTTAAACACGGGTATAACAATAAAATGTAGATGGCCTGCGTTTGAAAAGAAAATAACTACTTTAAAAGCATCCTTAAGGATCGGTAAGGACTAGGGCATATATATA
Organism: Argiope argentata; assembly: GCA_026289955.1. Lineage (NCBI taxonomy): Eukaryota > Metazoa > Arthropoda > Arachnida > Araneae > Araneidae > Argiope > Argiope argentata. Next base: position 4,096,664 of record JAOUZG010017157.1, on the reverse strand, counting down.
AGGAATCCAGGGGCGCAGGGACCCTCCCAAAATTAGGAAAAAATTATAGACAATAAGTAATTATTATAGAGGAATTTCGTAACTAAGTGCACGTAGCACTGTTATTTCCCACTAATTCCATTACCCGAGCAATGCCGGGTACGGGTTAGCTAAAGATGGACTAACAAAAAATATTGTTCACGCTATAGCATTAAGAGATTGATATTGTTTAATAGTTTTACTGTCGTTATTGTTTAATTAATGATAATTAATTTTAAGGATTAAATTATAATAACTTAAAAATAATGTTTGCCTTTTATTATTTTTATATTCCCTCATCGTTCGCAGCGCTCCATGCTTATTTCACGCATATACCACATTCTTACATAAATACAATATACACATTCTAACATACATACATACTTACAATAAGTAAGCTATTTTTTGTCTACACTAGAAATTACTAGGAAATTATTTATATGGCTAAACAACGTTTGCCGGGTCAGCTAGTATATATATATATATA
>JAOUZG010017157.1:4062657-4096059 GCA_026289955.1 Argiope argentata | reverse complement strand
TATATATATATATATATATATATATATATATATATATATAATTGTTTTAAGTCGAATTTCTTTGAAAAATTAATTTACATATCTTAACCATTATGTAGGCGTTTTTAACAATTAAGTTTGAAGTTTTAGACATGTTGGCTCAATAGAAATGCATCATCAAGTAACGATAAACAAGTTTATATTAAAAAAGCATATCTGTACTTTAATTGGATTATTTGAGAGAACACGCATGCAGTTTGGATTATGCAATTTATCAGCTATTTTCCAATGATTCATATATATTACTAGAGATTTTCCTTTTAGATGACATTTAAATTGCTTCTATAGATAATCATAAATACACTCTATAACAAAAAAAAATCAACTCACAAAGAAGGAGTTGTCCTAAAGAGACGAAAATTGGTGGATAGGAAGACAATGTACAGAATAGTAAATGATTGAAATCTCAGAACAATTTAATAATTTATTTCAGAGCTACAGTGACGAGTTCAATAAGGTGTTCACCTGCCTCTAGACTAGATGGTTCTGTGTCACTTGCGCTCACTCTTATTAGCGCTAACTCTTTAGAGGGTGTCATTTGCGCTGAAACCTTAAAAAGGGTACCACATTATAACTTTCATCTTTGTATGTAAAATTTGGCGATTTTACAATGTGCGAAATATGGTAATCATTCACTGTTAAGTGATACTCCATGTCTCTGATAACGAAAAAAGGCTTCAGCGGGAAAAATGCTAATGGCCCTTACTGCTTTTCAAACGAGTGATAGAAGTAATAAATAGCTTTAAAAATTTTCTATGAATTAACATGTTCATAATTTTTCTACACTGAAGACATTTATAAAAATTATAATTTTGACGCACATAATACAAATTTAATGTATTGAAGTGAATTATAATTTTTAGTTTTAGGAGAATTTATTCTTTATATGTCTTAAAGTGTAATTATATTTAACAAAATGAAAAAAAATACATGGAAAGTTTTTTTTTAAATTCAAATTTAAATGGATATCAATAATGTTTGGTTCTTTCAATATGTATGTATGCTTGTATGTATATATATTCCGCAAATGGATGCTTGAAATAAGATTTAAAAAATTACGTTAAAGCTGTTCAAATAAGTTATCCTTTTTTTCAAAATAGTAAGCGCTTCGGCTAAAATATATTATAAGAATCATATTTAAAATTTCAAAAAACAGCTGCTGGTTAATTCTCAGGGGGGGGGAACATATTTTCAAATCGAAAGTTTTGATAATTACTGAAATTCCTTCAAACCTGAAATACATTACTTCATTTCTTAACTCATTTACTGTCAAATTTAAATATACATAATCTAATGTACCACAAACAATATTTAAATGCAGCATCTAAAGCTACAAATTAAAACAAAGGTCGGGTGCTCCGACAAATCTGTTCTTGAAGTTGAAGCTTAGTTCTCAGATACAGCATCATGTGCTAAAGTTTTATTCGCAGGTAAGCATGTAGTAAATTTCTTTCTAATTTTCTTAAAAGCGCTACCAGTGATTTAATACTAATTTTCAATTTATCCTAGATTTGAGCATGAAAGAAAGTTAGAAATTAAATGTGTTACTTTATATTTTATTCATTCTGTTTTCCCGTTCTTTTTTCGTCCATGAATTTCTTACCAAAAGTATAGATTCATGTAAATTAAACCTTTATTCTGACCGAAATTGAAATTACAATAATAAGTGTTTAAATATTAAGGCGTAAGATAAGACTAATTTCATAGGTGTGTCAGTAAGGTTTCTGAAGTCACATTTTTTTCTAAAAAGCATTGCATCTTTGCACTTAGGAATAAGTTTTTTTCTTTTTTAAATGCTGCATCCAGACATACTTCGAATTACAAAATTTCATTAAATAAGGTAGGCAATTGAACAAAAATTTCGAAAAAATGAATTTTTATATGTTCATCATAATTTCAAGTGTGAAGTAGTACAATTTTTCTTTTATTTTCATTTATACGTACAAAATTTCACGCTTCTATCCAGAAGTGCTTAGTTTAAAATATTCAAATATGCTTAGATTTAAATTTAAAAGCTCTGGTCATAGTTTGTTTATATATATATATATATATATATATATATATATATAAAGAGAGAGAGAGAGAGAAAGGATGGTAATGATTTATTTTGTATGCAATTGTAATGATTACCCCGTTTTAGAGTGCAATAACGCTTTTAGCTTCCAACAGTTTAATAGGTTTAGTGGTTGAAATTAACAGGATCCTTATTTCAACCGGAAAAAATTTCAACCGGAAAAAAGCGCTAATTGACTAAAATCATATATAAAATGTCATATATATGATGAAAAAAATTGACATTTTTCTCTATTTTTTAGATTACTGTTTTGCTATATTAGAAATAGTCAATTTAGCGCTCAACAGTCCAAAATTGATTGTGCAAAGAATATTTCAATTTTACTAAGTGGTATTCATACAGAATACACGATCTGCTTCTAAAATCAAACAAATAGGCCGTTTCTTAAGCAAAATCAAATTTTCCTTTTACGGAAAATGTTGTTTGGAAAGATAAATGTTGCTTTGATCTAGATAGAGGCATTAATTTAACTTTTAGCAAAATTTTCACGTTTAGAAAAGTGAAAACATTTCTTCTTGCAAGAAATTCATCATCACTTGTAGTTTTCTGTTTATATTCTGCATATTTCTGTTTTTAAAAGCTCTTTAGTTGGTCCCATTTACAACAAAAGTATACGGTATGGTACCGATAAATTCAATTAATGTTTAATGACATTATATCTGAACTAAGAAATGAATTAATTTTATCAGTGAATATTTGATAAATCTTGGGCGTGAGGAAAAAAGGCGAATATTTCGGAGATAAGAAGCTTCAATTATCTCGCTTAATCTTATAAATACGAGAAACGTGCATTCTATATAGCCCCTCTAGATGCACGCCAAGTTTTCCTGCCAAAGGTGATTAAATCCCAGTAAACCTACCATGTGAGCGCAAAAGACACCCTCTAATTAGTTAAAGCTATTGAGACTGAGCGCAAGTGACACAACCCCGACTAGATACAAGCTGCCACACAGCTTGGCGATAACGCATAAAGCTTCCGGATGGTCTCCTGCGGTATTCCCTTCCGAATTCCCTCCAATTGTCGAACTAGATCAGCAACATTCTGTGGTAGATGCAATCACCTTCCCATCATATCCCTAGACATGTTCGATGAGAGAGATCGATCTGACTATCTGCCAGGCTAAGAAGCTGTTTAACAAGCTTGCGAACAGTTCATAGCTTGAGGACAGTTCGTACCGCATGTGGTGTAGCATTGTCCTGCTGGAAAACCAGCCGAGGGTACCGCAAAAGGAACGGTAGAAAAATGGGTCTTAGGATGTCGTCGACGTGCCGCTGTGCAGTATCTGTAGCTCTAATGATGACCAAAGGGGTCCGACTATCAAAGGAAATGGCACCCAGACCGTAATGCCTTGTTGATTGCCGATGTGGCGTGCGATAGTGAAGGCAACATCGCCCCCCCCCTCTGCCCTGGGTGTCTCCAAACACGTCTTCGATGATTGCCAGGACACAGTTGGAAGCGGGATTCGTCGCTATATGTCCCCAGTCGGCATCATTCCAACCTGATCCAGCCATGCACCTCTGTAATCTGGCTCGGCAGTTTGCAGGCGTGAGTGGTAGGTGGCGTAACGGTCGATACGAGCGTAGATTTCGTTGTCTCAACCGTCTGTGAATGGTCACAGACACACTAGTTCGGGTTGAACGTCTGATGATTGGTTGAGATGAACAAGGCGCTGTGATAGCTGATTGGACAATCACTCTGTCCTCAAGATCGGTTGTGGCCCTAGGTCGACCGTTACCATCCTGACGCTGAACTCTGCCATTTTCCAACCATTCTTGCTAGCATCTTCGAATCGCCGCATCACTTTGACTCAAATCACGAGCGATTCTTCGATTTGTCCAACTGGCCTCTTTAACTGATTGCCCTGTTTTTAATAATCATCGTCTACGTTTTTTTAATACATTGTCTATAAACATGAATGAACTCGTGGGTGAAAAACCTCACTCTCATATTTTTAAATTTTTAAATGCCACTGGTTTGTTGCATTTTATTTAGTTTTTTTTGTCAAATTGAAATCTTTTTACTGGACTTTTATTTTTTCTTTTGTCGTTTCTTTATTAAATGATACTCTTAAAGCATCGATGTGTGTTTTGAATTTTTAATCTCTCTAGTCTTTAATCGAAATATTTTTTAAATATTAAATATTTTTAAATAATTTTGAACTATTATTACCATCTGATTGGCGCAGCATGGCCAGGAGTGGCTTTTGTGCCAGAAAAAACAAATCAACTCAAATCAACCCAACTGGCCTCTTTCAATTCAATGATACGACCTCTGTAGAACTCTGACAGTTGCTCGTAATGAGCATGAACCCTGCGGCGCGGCATTTTTTTTAAAAAGTTGTTGAAAGGTAATCTGTATTGCAGCCAAACCGAAAGTTTTAGCAACCGTTGAAGAACTGCTCCTCATAGACATCTGCTGTAGGCGCAGTTTCGATGCGCTAGAGATCAAACTATTCCTTCATTGGATACCAAAATTTAATCATTTGCTTATCTGGTGAAAACACTTATGCATACGAAATTTCAAAGCAATTGGATAATTGCCGCTTGTTGCGTCGATTTTTTTTGTTATAGATTGTATATGGAGCATATCGAAGCTTTGTTTACGAAGTTACAAGAATGTGGCTCTGACATTAAGGCTAAAAATATTTATTTGTTTAAAACAGGTTAAATTTTTTAGGCTTTAAATATTCAGAAAAGAAATAGATTCCTTTCTTGGTCGATCATGCTCGATTTTCCTTAATCCCTAAAATTAACACAAATTTGAGATCTTTTTGTAATAATTTACATTTACCGTAAATTTATTTCAAAAGTTATTCATATACTTAACAAATTCGCGTAATTTTTAGAAGACAAAAAAAATCTCTGCATATAATTTAAAAAAATTCGAACTGTTGCATTGAATCTCGGAAGCCAAAAAGTCCTTCTTAGTAGTAAAACAATTCAACGCTTTTAAGACATCGTATTTCTGGCACACCTATGACCATATATTATTGTATCTAATTTTGCTGTTGGCAGTTCGTTCATACAACTCTGAGTGATAATGGGAACTTATTACCTTTTATTTAGTGAATATCAGAGGTAGACACAAACATAACTTATATTCGGTCATCTTATTCTAGACTAATTCTGCATTAATAGAAACAAAAATATATTAGAAAGCACTTAACATCACACCACACCTTCGTTTCTAGGGTTCATATAGCCCCTTTCCGGTTTGGTATATATGTAGTCGGATTTTATTTTTAAAAAAATAACACAACAATGAATTTGAAAGAAAGTAACAAATGACAAAATGCAAAAACATAAGACAAAACAATAAATGATTAAAACGAGAATGAAGAATTTCTGGAGTACAATAAAAACGGATGAACGAACATGATAATGCACAGTATTAATGAAAATATAAAAAAATAAGAAAAATTAGTTATTTGAGGGGGTTAAAGGATATATTATAAATATTATGAATAAAATGCCAGGTATATTAATTGATACTCTAAAAATTGATACGGTTAATCTAAATGTAACAGTTCTCCATGATCCATTAGGAATCTAATCGTGATGATGATACTTTTTTTTTTGGGGGGGGGAGATGAATTACTAAGGACTCTTTTATGCCGAAGACTTTTTAGTGAAGAAGAAAATTTTCAGAGGTGCAATGAAAGACTCTAAGGGCAAGATGTGGATAGGATCGTCAACTTCTCCATAAGATCAGTAGTCATCTTCTGATAAATGGAAACGGTGAAGAAAAGAAGGGAATGGACCATGTCCTGTGACAAACAGGACATGGCTCCTTCCCTTCTTCACAAATACAGGAAAATGGTTGCAATTTTGCTGTTTAAATGATTTTATATACAGAACAACCAGTATTTCCAATATCCCAAAGAATTTACCATTTTCTTATAAATATTTTCTGATGATACTGCATAAAATGAGGGATTTAGGAGCTTCTATTAATAAACTATCGATGATGACTGCTTTTTCTAGAATATCAGCCTTTTCGTTACCCTTATGATCAACATGTTATTTGATTAATCTTTAAGGAATATTTGGGTTTTGGAGGATTAGGAACTGGGTGTCTCGGACAAGTTGATGAGGAGAATGGGAATCTTGTATTGCAAGCAAAGTTGAAAGACTATCTGTACAGATTTTAATCGTTTCATTCTCTTCACTTGCACGTAAAATAGCCCTTTTCAGTCCAAGCAACTCGGCGTGAAACACAGTATAGAATTTCTCTAGTTTTCCTTTCATTTAAAGGATTTTCCTGCCTTTTTTGTATGCGGTATGTGAGCAACCTGTTCCAATCTCTGTTTTGGACTCCTGTGTGCAGAATGTTAGATCGTTATCTTCTTGAAAGGGCTCTATTAGTGACATTTGTTTTTCTATCTCAAACAATAAAGGGTGGATAGTAATATTTTCTTCAAATTATCTTGGATAATAGGTTACACTTCCGAATTCCATTTCTTTCTTTAAGCATGTAATGTTGATATAAAGGGCTTCTTGTTGAGTTTTCAGGTGTGATAGCATTATACCTTTAATGACTTGCAAAGTTGCTGTTGGTGTTGTAAGATATGATACAGCAATATATAAGAGGAAGATCCTCTGAATGATTGACAATTTTCTCTCCAACCTAGGAGATGATGAAAGTGACCACACACACCATGAATAAGTATTCTCACGGTGATTGTTTGACATACAGAATCTTTATTGTAATCCCCAGCGAGGACCAGCTATGAGGAAAAATTGTTGATATTGGCTGATAGCTTCAAAGCCTTGTTCTTATATATGAGTAATCCAATTTAGCTTTTCATCTATAATTATTCCCAGATATTTTAGAGATGAAGTTCTTCTTAGAGGATGGGTGTTCCATCGAACAGTTGGTCCCCTGCACAATTTTCCTATAAGTAAATATTGATTTTTCTATTAATATTTCGAATTGATTTTTAACGTTCCCTTTTTTAAAAGTTTGAAGTGCTGAGTTTGCATGTTTTTCCAATTCTTGTTGAGTTCTCACGCTGAGGACAAATGCGAAGTCGTCTGCATATGCTTGAAAATGAATTTCTCTTGGCCAATCTGTTTTTAAAAATTGACCTGCGACTATGTTTCAAAAAACAGGGGATGCACATGATCCTTGAGTGCAACTTTGTGTTTGCTTTCATAACGCAGGACCGTCACTTGTTTGAATTGCCACTTTGCAATTGGAAAGGATGTTCACAATGGTTTCTGAGATATTTCTTTTCGTATAAAGTTTACTGAAGTTTTTTCTTATTGCGTCATATTTTAAGTGGATAAAAGCCTCTTTGAGGTTTAATCAAATAACTTTAACGTAATATTCTCTTTCCTTGGTCTCTTTGATAACATCAAACAATTTTCGAAGAGCATTATTTATTGATTTACCCTCTGTGAAACCAAACTGGTCAAGGTGTAACGCTTGCTGCTTATGAAGAGCAAAATTAATTCTTAGGGGTAGTAAATTTTCCTGTTTTTCTAAGGTCGGAAAAGAGAAATATCTCTTTAAGACTTCAAACTATTTTTCTCTTTCACTTTTTTATGAAAGAAAACTATTAATCTCGTTTTAAAAAAAGTTGAGAATTTTTTAAGCACATTGCATTTGTTCATGAGCATGGTAATAGCTCTGAAAAGTTACCATGAGTAATCGAGATAACCATGGAATCAATATTATCCTAACCAGGGGCTTTCTTTTTAGGAAATTTTGTAATAATACTTTCAAATTCTGTTTTAGTAAAGGATTCTTCAATATTACATTGAGCGGAATGCATCTTTGTTTCTTCTTCCGCCACCTCAGGATAAAGCGGTTGAAAGATTCTACTTGTAAAGCTCTTATCATTACTTCTAAACGAGTTTTCAAACAAGTTGATAATTACTGAAAGTGGATGCTCTGTCTTTGTTGATTTAAATGGAGCTCCACAATGGGAACTTACTTTCGAGCAAAATTTTATCCCATTACTTCGCTTAACATGAAGTATTTCTTTTTTTGCAGATTGCTCTTTTCTTTGAATAAATTTTCTGGTAATTTCTCAGGTCTCCTATGTTCCTTCTTCACACGTCACCTCAGTGCATTTAGTTCTTTTTTCTTTATTTCCAGATTTTAATTCCAAAAAGAAATATTTGGTATTGAAGAAATTTTCCTAATACTGCATGAAAGTAGACAAGAATCTAATGTTTAAAATGGAAGTTTTTCTGTAGCAACGTAGAGATTTTCAGCTGCCGATTCTTGCATGATTCTCATTAATCTAAAAAGCATTCCTCTGAAATGTTTTCAGAACTTTTAGGGATCTTCAAACTTTGTTTTGAATTTAAGATAAGAGAGCTTAAAAATTTCTGATTTGAGGATAATTTTAATAAATTTATGATAGCTGAGAAATTTATTTCCTATAACCTCCCAGTCGCGTAAGTTAATGTTTGAAGGTAGAGTTAGATCAAGCCATCCTTCAATATTGTGGAAAAGTTGGTTTTGCGTCTAGAGAATTCAAAAGTTAGAGGTTTTTATACTAAGAAATTTTATACTTGATATCCTCTATTATTATTTGCTCTCTAATACCATCGTATATATGCGTATTCATGTCTTCATCTATGATTATGTTTTCATTCTATAATTTGGAGGGGGCTTCTTCAAGCCCTTTGATCGTTTCTTCTGTATTCATGACTAGAGAAGAATATGCAGAAATTAAAGTTTGAATTTTATATTTGTTGGGAATTTCGACTGTTACTATTTTCTCCCCTGAAGCAAGGAATATCGGAAAACTTCAAGAAGGTAAAGAGATAATGCCCGCCTTTCCATTGCCTGACTACCAGCTTGTCCACTAGCGTGGAAGACATTCTCTCACCAAAAATTTCACAATTGCATTGATCAAAAACTACATAGTAAAGCCTTCAAATTAAATCCATATAAATTTTCACTTCAGCAACTACATCTTCATTTCATATCCCAAACTTTTACTGATATTCAACACCTGCAAGGTTCTCACATTGTGTTTGCTGATGTATTTTATATAATCGAAACTGATTTGGTTACAAGATCCTCATCTATAAATTTTAAGAAGTTGCAGAAATGCAGAAAAAGGATACAGATATTCAAGAATTTCGAAAAATATATACGTCTTCCTTCGATTGTAAGTGAAAACATTCTAATCTTTTCACGTCCTTTGCAGGATGCAGGGATTTCCTTTCGCTCTTATTTCATTTAGCAACATCTCATTCGAATACTGACAGAAACTTTCGCTTCCTGGTGCTGTAGCTTCTGCTAAATTCATTTTTTAAACCGTAAGAAGCGTAAGTGGTAAAAGATTAGCTGCGATGTAAATATTTCATTTACACACTGTTTAGAATGTGGGGTAGGATACGCAAAAAAATATTATTTACATCCCTCTCCAAAAGGCAAGAGTAACGCCACAATCTAAATCTAGGCAATAAAATAAGCATAAAATTAAAAAAAGAATATTTTACTGAATTTATGCATATTTAATAGACATTTTAAAACAGTTGCTTTCTATCTGATATATTTGTTTATCTAATTTTAAAATTTTCTCATTTTTAAAAAATAAGCGTTTTTTTCCACTTACGAATTACAGCAATCAAGAATCCCTACAAAATGGCCTTTGCATTTCAGAAAAGTGACCCTCTTTAATGGAATGTCCGCAAGGCAGTCAGATCTACCAACATTTTGCATTTTTTCAGGCGACCGTATTCTTTCGAGAAAGTGCATAATACAACATATGTATCACATTCTGTAAACCCGATTAATAAGAAGAGTTAAAAGTACCAGATTAAAAGAAACAATGCTGTAAAAATAGGTTGATGTTGGAACTGAAAATTTATTTCTTTATTAAAATTTCCTTTAATTTTTAATCAATCATGTAAAACTTTCTTTTCAGCTTTTATATTTTTTACTTTAAATTTTACTTTTGGCTTAGCTGGTGAAAATACTTTAATGAAATGCTTACCTTTATAAACCTTGTTACCATTATTTCAAAAGTATGTATAATAAGAATTATTTTTGACCATTTGAGTTCTAAACTTCAGTACTTTAATCAAGATGACCACCTGTGTTGGGTTTGGATGCTTAAAACTGTACTTCAACTGCGAGTGCCAAATATTTTGCACTCAGGAGAAAAAAAAATGCATCCCTTTTGTTAATCCGAGAAAAGGCAGATTTAGATAAAACTCAGCCTTTATTTAGCAGTCTTTGTTTTCATATGCGAAAATAGTACGCGATTTGCTTACGATCGAGACCAAATATAAGAAGTAACTCTCTGAACGAGCGATGATTCGAGGTGTGAGTGAAGCAGAGGTATCCTGGCTTCCCTTGCAGTATCACTCGCATGAGTCGAAATGGAGCAATGTTGGCAAAGACACACTTCAGCCAACTTTCTGGTAAAAAACGCATGAATTCATAAATATAAAATCACATTATAATACATTTGTTTGAGTACATTTTTTTGGAATGATATCATTTTACCATTTTATATTGAATTTTGTGGAAAGAAAACGGTTTCGCTTAGCGAGTGTTGTGCATTATAAATATAATTCTGAAGGGACTCATGTTTGTTTAGAGATTTACCACATCATTTTGGATGTTTGACGCATTGTCTGTTTAAAAAGCGCATCCGGTTATTAATGATACCATAGCTTAAATTTTTAGTACATTTTGTCAGTTGTAAGATGTGCATGAATTCTAAAAGAGATCTGTATATAGATTTATTTGGATTCAAAATTTAAAAAATAAAAAAAGTAAAAATAAAAGAAGGCCTTTAAAACGTGTGGGATAAAATCACGAGAATTTCAGTTCTCGTCTCTTAAATACCTGATCGCGTGCTTACATTTCATTCTTGTCTAAGTATTTTAAAGTAGGAAATTCTTTCAAAAAAGTAACACAAAAGTTTCTTTTTCTGTAAAAATGCTTGCGCTAAAATTTATGCGCTACCACTATTGAATAAGCGTGCTGTATGCAATAATGTTAAATGAAATTAAACATCAATTTAAAACTTCCTGAATGGTTATGAAGAACTGCAATGTCTTGTAGCTACCTAATGGCAGAAGGAATGCGACCACATGAATGCGTTTTACAAATTATATGATTTTCAGCTTTAAAATTTAGTTTCCTCGATTCGTAGCATAGCCACTGCAAGGTTTAAATCCACTATACTCGTAACCCAGCAAGAACTTGCTTTTTTCCATAAATATTATGAACGTGATAACAATGAAGGGGATACAATGCAAAATTATCGTACGAATCGACGGCGTATTTATTGTGAGACAGATGTACCGAAAGAGAAGGACACCGGAGGGTTAGAGGAGAATGATTGAAGACACATGTTTAATATCTGTTGCATTTGCTCAGGAAAAGGAGCCATTTTCTGTGAAAACTGAGAAGGCAGGAGGCAACACTGGAAAGCAGACATAAAATATGCTCCACAAGTGCTCCTGTACGTCACCGTGATCTATCGTAGAAAACGGTGCATAAAACCGTCGTTAAAACACTTCTATAGTGCCAATACAAAACCACATTCATTGGATAATTTTGTATCATCCATCGTGCTACGCGAGAATCCTGCTCTATGGGTTTCCTTGCAGAGATGGAGGTTGTTGGAGCACTCTGTGGACAGATGAGGCGTACTTTTACTTAAATAAGGATACTAACAAACATAATTGCTAGCTTTTACCAAACAAATACTTTATGTTGCCTACCCAATTCCTAAAGCTACCGTGGTTTGCGGTGGCCTGTTGGTAAGATCTCGACTTCGGAACCGGAAAGGTTTCAAGTTCGAGGGCCCGATTCCATCGAGGAGCCTTTTTGTAAGTGGGTCTGGTACAAGTTCATTCCGTAGAGGGTGGGGAAGTTTGGAGGGGAGGCGTCCGCTCAGGTGTGTATCATCCTCATCATCTGACCATGGTTTAAAATTAGTCCTTGTTAAAATATCTCTAGTATTGCTTCAAAAGGGAACGTTATCATAACTAAAATTAAAGCGACTGTTTGGTGTGATATGACATCTAGCGTCCTAATTGGGCTTTTTTTTAAGAGCAGAATACAGCTGTGCCAGCTGTTAGCACTGAGACTATTTCTTACCTAGGACTGATGTTTACGAATTTCGAGATATTTGAGCTTCTGCATCATGACATTTTTAACACCGCGTTTTCTATGTAAGATTTGGCCCCCTATGGCATTGGAACATTAGCATCTCCCCCGCAGAGGGTATGTAGCCCCATTACCGACTGATGCCGAGTTTTTTCCTTCTCGCACAGAAAGTCCAATGAGCTCCTTCAAACAATCGCTAATAAAATTTTGTTCAGTAGTTTCCATTCTGGAACTTTAATTTTAAAGATTCTGCATTTTGTCCGCATATGTATGAGTGTGTACATTATCACTGCATTACAAGTAAATAAATTTTAAAAAAAATATTATAATAAATGTGAACTAAAATAGTTTCGTACTATTATTTTAGAAATTATTTAAAGAGATATGAGCATGTTTATAATAAATGCTTAATAATTGAAGCCTTCTTCCGGTAAGTCCTTTTTTTATTAAAAAAAAACACACACTTTTACACAATTTTCAGAAATTTAGAAGCAAGTAATAAGTGAAGTACCTTCTTCTAACTGTCTATGTAAACAGTGAATAATAATACACATCCTTTTTCTCAGCTTGCAATCAGAATATGATTTCGAAAAAATATAACTTCCTCCTGAAAAAAAGTATGTTCGTCCTCAACAACGGATCCCTTAATTAGGCTATTCCACTATCACTGTATCCGTAGAAGAAATGATGGACTGTTTAATGTTTCGAGAAACTTCTCATCCACAAGTTTGGGAGACATGTAGAAAGATGTAAAGAATAATGAATATATTTAAGGACAGAATAAATATTTTATCGATCCAACATCGTTTGTAGGCGTCTTTAGAGTTATTTTTTCCAACAGTCCTGTGGAGCACACACTACTATATAAATAATCAAAGGATTTTCCTTTATAACTTTTAATTTTGCATATAGATGGTGTTAGTGGCCATTCCTGTTCATGCTTTGCCTCTTAGGCTTGAAATTCATTAGAATAATGGACTGTTTTACTTTTTGCTTCTGTATAACACAAATTCGTATAATGTTACGAAAAAGGCGCGACTGTTTCTCATGCAGCGTTATAAATAATCCTGCGTTATACTTAAAATAAATTTAACAGCCGTATAGTCTGTGATTTTATTTAGTTTGTAGAAAAGCCATTGTATCTAGTTATCTGTTCTTAAACTGCATGTCCGATAAGAATTCTTTCGTTTGTTGCCGGTAGGAGATTTCCCTGAGGTCACCATTTTCTTTATAAAATTGACTGTTATATTCGAATCTGACGTGCCTTAAGGACTTCAAAAGCGTATTCTAATGCAGCGAAATTTCCACTGATTATCCTAGAATATTTAAGCACAACTCTTGAATTCAATCGTGTTCTGATCTACTTAATCTAAAATGTCTAAATCTACTTAAGGAATGGTTTCAGAGGATATTATAGAAAAGTAAATATTGAGGAATTTAAAAGGGACTTTGCGAAGATATATTTTTCATTGATTTAACACTGCTTTGTATCGACAAAGGATGCATTTTGAGAAATTCGCAACAATTTCTACGAGACGCAGATGCCTATAGATGCCTATAGCTCTGACATAAAAGTTGAACAGAACTTGCTCAATCTGCCATTCTAACATCTAAGAAGATAACTGCTATAATGGCAGGATTTTCAAACTTTGAGACCCTAATACACACAAAGGATACAGTTCTTCCGTTCTATAGTTAAAAATTTATCAATTGTAGATGACATATAAAAATTTTGTTGTAGATGACATAGGAAATTGTCTAAAATTCTCAATATAATCGAATTTGATATCCTTGCTAGCGATTCTGATTGAGAACCCTTTCGGAAATGAGCTATTGACAAAAGTTATTATAGAGCCTTTGAGAATTTTTACTGCTTAGCTTAAAAAGAGTTAAAATAATCAAATAATATATATTTATACTAATAATACAGATAAATGTGTATGTTTCCTGGCATTCGACGGGTCAGCCGTTAAACTAACAGCTACCAAATTTTGCACATGTATATTGTAAAAATGCACATTTTGTTGTTCTTTTTAAAAATTTAATTACAATTTTAATTAATTAAAAATAAGCGATATTTGATATTTTTATACCTTCCCAAAATATTTCCTCTCAAATTTCTTTACCCCTTTTAATAGTTTCAAAATTTATATTTCCGAAGAGGTTAATTCATTTCCTATAATATTATTTAGTCTATATTTAATTCATTTGCGTTTTCATTGTTCCTTGAAATATTTGTTTGGATGATTTTCTTCCATTGCTGAAAATAAATGATGGACACCCATCCTGCTAATATCCTCCACTTCATTCGCGTGGAAATTTTGATGTGTATCTATAAGAGTTGACGGTCTGATCAAAATGTTATCAAACTATCATTATGGTGCAGATGAAAACAGAGTATGATTTGATGTCATGAAGAAACTTGTAGTTCGCTAAAAGATCTCAGGAAAAATTTCAACATTTATTTTTATTATAGTACCATGACTTATACAACATTAAATGAATCATTAATTCCTTACAGCACACGCGACCACCAACATATAATTGATCGTGGGAGAAACATGTTAACATGACCGTGTTAACCCAAATAATTACTCGCCGCTTTTAAGATTTGACGCTGGGATTTGTTGATTGTCATTGTAAAAGTCAATTTTAAATAAAATTGCAACCTCTTGAAACAAAATGCCATGCTGTTTGGAATAATAGGTATGAGGGGTTTCAAAACGCTGTCTCCTTAATAATTAAGCTCATGTAATAATATTAGCTTTTATAATATTACTGCCGAGCTCTGTGATACGAAGCCTGGTACCGCTGCGCAGTCTGGTGCAACAAGATTTCGCATCGGCAGAACTGGAACGCCAAATGCATGCCACAACTCATGCGAAGGTACACTTGTTAACTCTGGGGAGTTTAGAAACTAAGCGGGATAGGCAATACTATCGTCATTAACCCTCCATGTCTATGGATGTGTATAGTTTTAAATTTCCGACAATCAAGTATTTTGTCGGAAATTATTCCGAAAATCAAGTATATCAAGACAATCTCGTATTTTGGTGACAGCACTACCATTGCACACAACCACTCTTCCTTATTTATATTAACTTCCTAATCGGAAAGAACCTGATCAGTTCATTTTCCTTGGCCACAGGGTAGGGAAATAGGGAATAGTAAATTAAAAAGAAATGATCATCATTTCAGAGCATGATGTTATTTTGGGAATGAGCGTCAACAAAAATCAGTAAGCGAAAAATTGAAATTTTATTATCTGCACGAACATCTCAAAAAATCAGATTTGATAACGCGTTGCCATTCATTGCATTTACAAAAAACCTGATTTAAAAATAAATAAGTTAATTACTGCAGTAAATAAAACCTAGAAAAATGCACGTGATAATGTGAAATGTAATAAATAGGAAATGTGATCTTTTTTTAAACAATAAATGCGGGACAAAGTTTTTTTGGATTGTTTCCAATACTAAAGTGACTCATTCAATGAAACAATGAAAATGAATAAAAATATAACTTGCACGAGCACGTGGTACTTGGCGTTCAAGAAATTATGTTTTGACATAATGCATAGTGATATGCATAGCCGATTTCATTCTTTTTTGCATATGCATAGCCGATTTATACATTTTGATATGAACAGCATATTTTAATCTTTTTTCGGTATTGTTTTTATTTAATTTTGGCATTGAATTAACACTCCTGTATAAAAGAATAAGATCCAGAAGATATCCGATAAATATTTTTTTATTGATGCAAGTCGTTTTGTCCTTAAGCTAATTCAACTTTGTTAAATATTTACGCTGAAGAATTATTTGGCTGAATGGCTGTTGATATGACAGTAAGAGAAAGGCTCACAAAAATAAATGATCAAAGCGTACAAATGAAAAAAAAAAGAGTTAGGAACCACTGAATTTAGGATATATAGGGAATATCCGTATCATTACGTCTTGCAAATACTTTGAAATAGTTTTAGTATATTTGTAAAATAAAGGAGGAAAACAAATCTTGATACAGTATTTCTTCAAAATTACAATCTCCTTAATTTAGCAAAAATTGAAGTGTATATTCTTCTTTCAGAAAAGAATAAAAAGGAAAAATGCTCCAAAGAAAAGAAATTTGAGGGAGCAAACACACATTGAATGAAAACGGGAACCCACAGTGTAATAAAAAATTATTCGATTCAACATTTTTAAAAAAAGTTTTTCTGTTTAAAATTTCAAGTTTTTCAAATTTTTTACTAAAAGTGACTCTTGGCAAAAATGTATAAGAATAACAAAACTAAAGGAAGATAGCATGTCTTGGAAAGAAAAAATTACTCAAGGAATACGAAAAATAAAACAATGCAATTGTAGATACTGCTTCTTTTACGAACGTGAAGCCCGAAGGTTGCAGCAGATTGTCGTTTCTTTTTAGAATCAAAACTTAATTACTTTCACCTCAATTATTTTACAAAAGAAAAAGAAAAAAAAAGAAATCTGACTCCAAACTCATTTTTTATTCTTCCTGATTTATAAAATACAGAAAATTTGATATATCAGAAGCCAGATTTATGGATCTATTATATTTTTAAAAATATTTTTTTAAAAAAAGGGTAAAGTGGTGGCCTGGTAGAAAGGTATCGGTTTCGGAAGGGGGGGAGGTGTACATGTTCGAGACCCGAGAGTCGTCTTGTCAGTAGATATGGTACACGTTAAATCCATTGGAGCAAATGCCCTCCTGCTGGCGTGATACGAAAGTTTAGAGAGGAGTGCAACCTCGTCACCTCACCTCGTGTTGAGAATTACGAGGCCCGTCTCAAAATATCCTTAGTGTCGCTTTAAAACGGGACGTTAATCTAGCCAAACCACAAACTTGTTTCCTCTACCACAGCTTAAGGTATATTCATGAAGTCAGAAAAGTGTGGGTTGATATTGAAAACTACATTTAAAATAAATTCCAAAACTTTAAAAACTCATTTAAAAATAATTTATGCTATATTTAAATAATTTATGCTATATTAAATAATTTAAAAATAATTTATGCTATTATGCTATATTTATGCTATATTAAATACACATTCCCTATTCAATAGGATACGAATTTTCCAGTTTCAACCATAGGGAATGTTTTCGGTAAGCTCCTTGCAGTACAATACTAATAATTAATTACATCTTTACATATATTCCGTATAGTTTACTTTATAAAAATTTTGGTTTAATTATGCAATGCTATTATCAAGACCACATTCCGAATTTCTAATATTCCATTCAGGTACCCTCAGTAAAATAGACTGCCTTCCCCCACAAAAGAATTTGATTCAAAGTTTTGATGCATATCTGAAACGTTAGCGATAAAGCTGTGAAAATTTCATCTTTTTCAATTATAGTATTTAAGTATATCGATTTTATATGCACTCCCTTTAATAAACAAGCAATAAATAAATAAATAAATAAACTTTTTCCCCCTCACTAGAAGAAAAAGAAACCTCAATATTTATCAAACTATCATGATCAAAATTTTTTTGACGATTACAATATTTTTTTTATAAACGGAAGTCGAAATAGATTTAATAGAAGGAACATAAGCCCAAGGAGTCTTTAAATAGTTGACCGACTTCAGTATATATTCCATTGACTTCCAGATCGTAAGTCGAGCCTTCGGCACGTACTCTCTTTTCCGACTCACACGGTCCAGAAAGATGTTTCATAAGAAGAGAAGTCCGCGTCCATCACGTTATCGGCTATTAGCCCATTACGCTAAAGGCAGATGATTATCACCGAGAGCGCGGCAAGAAAAACGTAAATTTCATTTAATGCCTTTTTTCATCATTCGTGCGCTTAGAATTTCAAAACAAAACTCTCGCCTCTTACTTGTAATGACCGGAGTCGTTGAAACGAAGTGAATTTTCCGAATCGTGCGCATTTTTAATGGAAAGTTTTAAACGCATTCGCTTGTAATGATATGCATGAACAACAAAAACGCCTCTTTTTTTTCTTTAATGGAGGCAGTTTTTGAAGCTAATTTTAATGATCCAATTAAACCTGAATTAAGCAGCGATCATTACAAGAATCGATCAGAAACTATTCGATATTCAGAAAGTTTAGTTTTAATTAAAGAGAAAATTTAATAAAATAATTTTTTGAACATACATCTATTATTGTTTTTAAAATAAATTTTTATCCCAATTATATCCTAGTTTTCTAAATCTTATAGCTCGAAATTCTCAATAATTCACAAGTCACTGACACTTCCCGTTTTGAAATCAAAATTTTATTAAACTAATTACTTAATTTACATTAAGTTCAAAAAAATCTTTAAATACTGTATTAATTTCATAAAATGTTCAAATCTACACAATTTTAAAACTCTACCTCAACATGAAATGAGTAAAAAAATTGATGATAAAATTTCATCTTTACAAAATTTAAAAAGAAAAATATAATAATATTCTATTCACTATAACAATATGAAAAGTAGAAAAATAGGTTTCTGCCTATGTTAAGAGATAATTGAATATGTAAGTCTGTTGCTAATCAAAAACTGAAAACCTTAAAATAATAAAGTGTTCGGAAACAAATGATGAAATATGACCTAGAACATCTGTATGATAACGTATGAGGAACAACTGAAAGACTTTCTCTTTATGAGCGTGGGAATAAGTGTAAGCGGCGATAGTGTCCTCCTCTAAACCTTCTGGTTTACTCTTTATTAATGGTTCTGTCTCCTTTCACATATGATTGAGGACCTTTGAGCAAGACCTGGATTGCTGTTAGTCTATTCAAATACATGTTTTCGCATATGAGAATTGGGCGTCCTAATTCTAGTATGCTGGAATTAGAAGTTAGTATAATAACCAAATGGGTGACTTGGCTCCTCCCTAAAGCATCCGAATTTGAAACGGAATGACCGGAATAGCATTACAGTATGAGGGGAACAGTGTGTGTGTGTGTGGGGGGGGTCTTAAAGGACATCGTCGGCCTCCGTACAATTTCTCCCTGAAGAGACACGCCCATTCATCGGTAGGTATGGGATAAATTCCATTTCTGTACTCAGCGGGATGATGAAAATCAATCATTATTCCATAAACCTCTCTTTTCCATTTCGGACTAAGATGGATGTAACAACTAACATATTATTATTGCAAAGAAAGCGATACTTGTGCCGAATTACCAACCGCATAACATCTATGTGTAAACTTGAGATCGTAGGAAATTTCTTTGAGGCGAGATTAATTGCTGTGTTTTGGTTAGGACAAACGTTTTGGAAATCCGAATAAGGATTTAGCCGCCTCATGAAACTAAAATGGGACGCAAAACTTCAACTGTACTCACAAGATCACAAAATAAATTTAATTTGTTTAAGCGATTGCATTTCTAAGTTATTATGTTTATAGACTTGTGAAAATTCGATATAATTGTCAGTCCCCAACTACGGAGGTGAAAGACTGACAAATGGTCAAACCTTTGGTTATTTAGTTTAAAATTTAATTCACATTATACTTACATATTAGATGCAAACTCTGTGTAATAATTTTTATTTATGTACATTGCTTTCTTTTGTAGTCATCGTTTCAACTAAAAACCGGACAATCAAATGGGCAGACGTATTCTCCACTTCCGAATCAATTTCGTTCAAAATATGATAGAAATCTAAGAGTTCGATACATTGACTACTTGAAAAATCTCATCCATCTAACTCAAAAATTTTTTCCGTTTGTTGTGTTTACATTTAGTTAGATATATAAGAGGCGGATCAGTTGAATGAAGATTATTTGAATAAAGGAAAGGAGCATTAGAAAAATAAACATATAACTAATATTAAAGGACGAGAACATTTCTCCTGTGATATCGAATACAAGTAGGGAACTCATTCATAACAAAACTTCTGTTGTCACTCAGTATCAATAAATACAGAAATAATAAAATTTGACATAAATAAGAGCCTTGCATTCGACCCTCGGAATGAGAAGTTTACAGTCTTAAAATTAAAATTGATGCGCTTAAAACATTTCCTTGTTTACCGAGCTATTGTTCAAGCAAAACTAAATCGGTGCGATGAGAGTCCAGTTCAATCAGGAACATCTTCAAGGCCATCTGTTGGATCTTGCATTTCTGCAGCGGATTCATTCTCTTCCTCCAAGCTGTATCTTCTCCGTTGATTGATGCATCTCGTTTGCAATAAAGACGAAGATTCTGCACTTGGACAACTTTTCAAAACTCTTTTACCTGCTGTCATAGACTTGATTTTGTGGCATACTACCCCGAGCGGGCGAACAATCACAAATGACCCCTTAAAAATTGGAGATAGTTTACGATCTCCTTGTTTTGACCAGTCGTATAACACGAGATCTCCTGACTTAAACGAATGGTGTCTGCGATGATGATAAAATCTGCGTTTATTCATCAAATGCGTTTCATGCATAGAATTTGTAGCTTTGGCCCTGACCAACATCAGAAGGTCAAGTTGATCCTCTTGGCATATCGTTTACGAAACTTCCAATATGAAGTTGACGAGAAAGGCGCGTATCATATTCGTGAAGCAAATAGAATGGGGAGTTTCCTGTGGAATTCTGTTTTGTGGTGCTAATTGCCAGTAAAGCGTTAGACAGTAATAAGTCTCATTTTTAAAGATTTTTGACAATTATTTTTTTTTCGAGTTGTATACAATTTTTTCATTGACACTTTCAATGATGCCATAAGCTTGTGGTGAATTGGACGATGTTAGTGATTATGTGATTCTATATTTTTGCAACTCTGAGTGGCATGCAGTAAACGCAGTTCCTTTATCGGATATATATATATATATATATATATATATACTTGGCGGCCCATATCGAAGTGCAATGTTGTTATAAAGAGCATTGGCCACTGCATATGCAATGGAAGATGCAGATGGCGTTGCAATCACTTAATGACGCATGGTCAATCTGTACAAACATGTTATTGTTCCCAGCTTTGGTTTGTGGCAGGCGTATGATGTGAACAGCGAACACAATTTCTCACGGTGTAGTTGGAATCGGCTATTGTTGCAATCATCCATTAACTTTCGCGGTTCGATGGTTAACAATTTGACACTTGTGACAACTTCGAACCTATGTTTTGCAATCTTTTCTCAACTTTGGTCCCCAAAAGCGTTGTAAATTGTAAAGTGGTTTTTTTTTTTTGGCATCCATATGTTGGCATCTGACATTACCGTGGTAAGCAAGCAATGTTTATTCTCCCATTTCCCTTGAAATCCCTACTACAGATATCGATACATTGGTCTGCAATCGTACAAGAGTATTATTATCGATGTTCATTTATGTATGATTGACACTGTCTTTTTATTAGGTTTTTTTTCTCTTTGAGAAAACAAAAAATATATTAACAGTAGTCATCTTTCATTTGTTTTGTGCAAATTTCTGATTCATAGCTTTCAGTAACTGTTAAAAAAAATTGGTGCAGTTGGGAAATGGGAAAGATAATCAGCGACCACACTTTACTTTCCGGGGCGACGCACAGTATCGAAATCAAATTTATCCAAGTTTACCAAATATCTGGCAAACTTGCGATTGATTGAAGGTTTTGTTGCGACATATGTGGTGGTGTAGTTATAAGTTCAAACTTGTCCCAAGAAGATGGAGACAAAATTTCTCAGTGAGTGCCCATTTACGGCAGTACATTCCCGTTCATTGCTGTGGTAACGTGTTTCAGTATCCTTTCAAGTTCGTGATGCATATTCCACAAAAACACGTTTTCCATTCCGATCCTGAGACTCAGTCCAGAATACGATGCGTCAGTTTGTACGAAAGCTGGAAAATCTTGTTTGAAATAAGCAAGAATGGGAGCGAAAATAATTTTAGTTTTCAAGGTCTCATAGGTACGTTGTTGATCCTCTGTTAAAACAATGGCGGCATTGCTGGTCTTCTTTTCTAATCCTTTGAGGGAGTTTGTAAGTGGTTTTGCGATAACATCAAAATTGCGAATATGCTTTTTAACACTAAAGTTACCACTAGCGGGTCAAATGACCCGTTTCCAATGGCAATTCCAATGGATAGATGAATCGCCGGTAGGTTTAGTGTTAAATTGATTGGCGAATATAAGAAAAGTTCGGATTTCTTGAATTGATTTCAAAATCGAATAACGCTCAACTGATGCTGCAAGATCTGGATCTGGGTGTTCGCAGTTTTGAGAGATAATTTGACCAAAAAGGGAAATGTCTGATACTTCAAGCTAGGAATTTTCTGGTGTTATCTTAAAACCAGTGTTACGAGTTGCTTCAGAGGTTTTGTAAAGCCTTTTTAGAGGGTAACTAAAGTCATCATGAGAAGTTGAAATATCATCAATGGAAGTATTTACATTGTGCGGAGCTTGATGATTGTAAGCTAATTTAAACGCTCTTGTCACTGAAGATGGGCCATTGGTGACAACAAAAGGGATAAGCAGAAATTCAAAATGTCCACTGGGCGTGGCTAAGCCAATATTGTGATGTCCGTCTCTCTTATGCGAATGGTATTAAATGCAGATTTTATATCCATTTTAGAATTGTACGGCTTACCTACAATGTATTTAACCACATCTTCTCTTTGATCAATTGGGTGCGGATAAATTTTCGTGAGGAAATTAATGAATCGTGAAAAATCCTCAATAATGCGTCTTGAAGTGCTTTCATGGAAGGGCTGATCTACTACAAAAGCAGGAATGACGTAAGCCGAGTTGGAAGCGGGACAAATTCATTGATTTAACCATTTCTGAATTTGAGTATTTGGGAACTGGCTATCAGGTCCTGAAAGACGTTATGGTCAACATATAATTAAGTTGTTGTGTTGTAATTCTATTTCGAATTTTTAATATAGACATAATCCAATGCTGTCATTATAACAATAAAATACGTCAGCAATTTTTTCAATTACCGCATCAAGGTGGGTTTGTTGCTTCACAGAAAGTTTTTTAGATTTAAGTATGAGTTGTTTTTGAAGAGAAAAAGGATTTGATATTGTCTCTGAAAAAAAACCCATCTTCCAGTACCGGCAATGGAAGTTTCTTAGAAGTGAGACAGTTTATGCTAGGTTTTGCTGCATGAATACATTTGTACGAGTGAAGCGATGATGCTGTAGAGACGCACAATGATCCATTTGAGTTGCAAGAGCACCTAGCCTGCAATTGCTGCTGCCAATCAAGTCCGAAAATTAATGGAAATGGAAGTTGGGCACAAATTCTAACTATGTTCAACAGTACCTACATTAATGTTCAAAGAAATCCAAACGATTGTCTTTATTTCATGATTGACTATTTGAAACTGTCCGTCAGTCCATGGGGGAATAACGACATCAGACAGAACATGGGATTGTTCTATAACAGTGATATCAGCACAGGAATCACAGAGAGCTTGGATTTCGGTATCATTATTAATAATGACAGGTTTTAATGCACGGTTATTCGGAAGTTTTAATACAATTTATAGAATTATTGTTACTTGTGTTTATGGGCGTACATCTTGCATTTCTCGAGTTGTGATTTGTGTTGCGGTGGGAGTCAGAAAAATTTGAACTATTAGCACTGCGTGGCGTGTTCTTATGGGAAATAGTTGAGCTGTTAGTAGACGAAAGTGGAATATCCCTATGGTTGTCTTGAATTTGTCGTGATGTATTTCTTGGTGGGAATATAGGTTATCCTCGTTCAGGTGACGATAAACTGCACATAAATGAAGCATGGCCTTTGTCTCCACATTGCCAACTAGTAACATATTGAACTTCTTCAGTTGCTGGATTATATTTACGACGCTGCCCATCACGTTTATTAAAAGATCTGGATAGAGATTACGGAAATTCGTATGATTTTTTTTTGTTCTTCGAATTGCATCAAGTACTGTTGCTCTGTCAATCAATTCTTCAACTGTGATAGAATTCTGAGTAGCTAAATCTATCTGCCACTTTTATTTTTTAATGTCACCAATGATCATAGAAACACGATCAGGTTGCGAAATGGTAAAAGGCCTTCTTCAAGAAGAGAATATTTTTTATAAATATAATCAACTAACGTCTCGATGTATTTCAATTTTCATTCCCTTTGGAGAGCTAAAAATTCTTGCATTGTGATGCGTCTTCTAAACCTTGATGCGAGAGCAGTTTTCGGCGCAGTCCAGTCGTAATAATTTTTCCTTTTGGTAATTGCCATTTTTTTGCTGATCCAGAAAGGCGAGAAATAGCATTTGTTAATTTTAATTCGTCCTACCAGTTTGCTAATATTGAAATTCTGTCAACCTCTTTAAGCTATTCGGGGAGATGTCAATGACATCTCCTTAAAATATTTTCATTGAATTTGCCGTATCATTGGCGGACGTGATTTGAATAACATTTAAAGAGTTTAAATGTTAATTCGATAATAATTTTTGCATCTCCATCAACGTAGCAAGAATTTCAGAAATATTTGGATCAATTTGAGAAGGAGGGGACGTGGGAGAAGGTGAGTGATGAGAGCGATTACTTAACAGTTCTTCTTGTTTACGTTTCGATTTCGTTCAACAATTCTATTTTTTCAGGAATGGTTCTTCATCGAAATTTTCCTTATATTGAGATTGTATACGAAGAATATTTCATTCATCTAAAGTTCCATTTTCATCTCTTTTAATATTATCCTCAATAATGTTCAAAATTAAATAATTTTTATTTCCGGGGGTTAAAGGTTTTCTTAAACGTAAATTCCTTTTCAATAGAACGATTTTTAAATGACTAAACGATTGAGCTTCGAAAAAATTCAGAAACATTCCTTTCGTTGACATTTTTTTTTTTTGGCGGAAAGAAAAATCATAGCTGTTCTTGGTGGAAAGCGTGATTGAGCCAAATATGTTTGGCAACACTTTTTTTGCGGAAGAGAAATGGAATGTTTTTTTTTGTCAACGGAATGTTAATTTTTTACAAATTCTATGAAAAATAATGTCGTTTTATGAAAATAAAATTACCTTGGAGAGGTTGGGGTAAATATCTAATCGAGGCGCCAATAGAGCCTAGAACATTATGGCAACCACTAAGATTGTGTCTTAGAGATTTCATACGAAGAATTATGCTTGGTACGAAATCTCTAAGACACTCTTATTCGTGACAGTATATACTGTTTATATAAGAATATATTATTCGTATATATACTGTTTATATAAGAATATATTATTCGTATATATACTGTTTATATAAGAATATATTATTCGTATATATACTGTTTATATAAGAATATATTATTCGTATATATGCTGTTTATATAAGAATATATTATTCGTGTAAGGATATATTATTCGTATAAGAATTACACCATAAGTTTTCAAAAATGCAAAGATGCGAACAAGTTGAACAAAGGTTGTGTTTTTTCATACCTTCTGTTTTCAATGATTTAATCTAAATATACAAGCAGAAAAACACTTCAGGGTATAGGCGTATGAGGATGACACTTGCTATTTCTTTGTAACCAAATCAATTGGAATCTAACGCAACTTCAACGGGAGCTTCCAACGAAAGTTATGGCTTCGTTTTGCTTCTTCGCAGCTAGGAAGAGTTTTAGGTACTTTTTAAGAAAAAAAAATCGACTGCCCCATATAAGAGGGGAATCAGTTGAATGAGGATTATTTTAAGAAGGGAAAGGTGCATTAGAAAAATAAACATTTAATTAATATCAAATTACGAGAACACTTCTCGTGCGATATCGAACACAAGTAACGAACTCAATCATAACAAAACTGCTGTTGCTACTTAGCATCAATAAATACAGATATAATAAAATTAAACATAAAACAGAACTTTATAGATATAATATCAAAAATACTTGTTTTTTTTTAAAACTCAATTCCGTGTTAATTGTCAAAATCATCAGTTCGAATTTCTTAACCTCTTAACCGGTTCATTTTCCTTACTATCTAATAAGATGTATTTTGGGAATATTTTCTTATTTTGATTCAAATGGAATTCTATGGAATACTTGGCTTATCTACGTATTCGAAGTCATTTTACTATTGAATTATAATTGTTATGAATGATTTATTTTTTGTTTACAACTATTAAAATTTTATAAATCGATGCATGTACGGTGTATGGCCAAACCGGTTAAGGGGTTATCGATTACAATATTCTTTGTACACGTAAGTTAAAAAAGTGTGTATAAAAATGTGAATTGCTTTGTAAAAAATCATGCAAAAATATCTAATAACACTTATTTGAGATCAAATCAATTCGTATGATTTTACTGCCGTGTGACGAATGCAGTTCCTTGCCATGCCGGGACTTCAAAGCCTTTTCCTGCCACCAGAATCGTGGAAAATTCCGATATTAAATTTAGGCGTATTACACAAACTGGAATGGACTCTATTAGAATTTTACGCAAAGTCTAACAATTCAAATTTGGACGTGTTAATCTATTCCGTGGAATCTGTTGCTCTCCCCCACGTTAATATAATATATCATTATTTGAGCTACTTAGTACATTGAAAGAAACTGAGTATTGGTCTGAGAATACAAAAATTGAAGCACACTTATAATGCCAATTACAAAATATATAATAGCTTTTATTTTGTCGTTTGTGCAATCAAATGATACCGTCGAATTTTCGATTGATTGGATCCTAGATTTCACTTAATGCAAGCTAAATTATATCACTGAATTCATTTGTTTTTATTTTACTAGCTAAAGCAAACATAATCACAATTTAGAAGCCCAATTCCATTAAGATACTGCCCCGTTTTTTTAAAAATAATATTTATAATGATATTCTGCAATACGATTTTGCGCTGTCCAGAATGGAATAAGTTTGACATGCGCTATCTGAAACTGCACGCTTCTGCTTCCTCCGTACATGAGGCAGAGTAAGTTTTAATTTTAAATTGTCGTTATACGTAAACATGAATGGTTTTCCTTCCCCTGAAATTTAAACTTGAATAACACTTCAAAGACTTTGAAATATATTTTGACCGAAAATGAAATTTACCATTTATTCTATTTAAATGAAATTCGGGGGTCGTGTTTGCACATCTGAAAAATGATGTCTACCAAAATTTCTCCTCAGAAAATTTTAGAACAGCGCTTGGAATGTCACTGAAATTTCAAATCACGTTTTGCTATCCATGTACTGTTCGTAATTCTGCTTTGGTTTTCGTGTCCATTTATTTTGAACAACACAGGACAGAGAATTACTGATGAGCGTATTTACAGATGAAGCATACTTAGTTGATTAAATGATCCATACATCAAAGATGAAATAGCATAACGATTCAAAATCTTACTTAAAGCAAAACATATTCAATTCTAAACAATTACGGGTTGCCAGATTCCAAGTTATAATAAGATGAAAAAAAAAAAAACAGGAGATACAAAATTTATTGGGAGGGGCAACTGTTAGCTTTGTGAGAGTTATATATTTCAGATTATTGAGCATTGGGAAATGAATTGGGATCAAGAAAGTCTTTAAGAAAACGGAAGAAGGCTGTATAGGTATTATTGAGTTTGAACGAAGCTGGACTATAGTGCTACAGAAGATGAATTTAGGAATTTCAAAGGAGCGAACAACACGACTCAACTTTCTTTTTAATATGAGTATGATTTTAAAAAAATATAAATATATATTTATTTTTTATTTAAATATTGAAGAATTTCCATTACTTTAAAAATCTATTAATCCTTTAGTCGTTTTTAGTTGATCCCACTCTGCAACATTAACATACTTAAATAAACTTAAAAAATTAACTCAATTTTTATGACGAATTATTTATTATTATTATTTCATTATATACATTATTATTTCTTATTATATTTAATGTTATTAATATTGAAGAATCAAACAAATGCATGCCTTGGTTAAATAATTTTTTAATACGATTTTTAAGCATATATATATAACT
Source organism: Argiope argentata (assembly GCA_026289955.1). Taxonomy (NCBI): domain Eukaryota; kingdom Metazoa; phylum Arthropoda; class Arachnida; order Araneae; family Araneidae; genus Argiope; species Argiope argentata. The sequence continues at coordinate 4,068,010 of JAOUZG010017157.1, read as the reverse complement.
TGATATATTTTCAAAGATGTATCTTTACAATGATTGAATCAAAAATCAAAGACATATTTAGTTTTCTTATATCTAAGGATAAACGCACATTTCTATTCCACCAAAAATCTTTCCTCTAATTTCATAAGGATTGGGTTTGATGGTAAAAACACAACCCATTAGAACTTTACAAAATTATTTGAAAATCTGTTTTGGTCTCAATTTTCTAAGTAACTGTAAAAAAATTTCAGATCATAAGTAAATCGTTATTAATAATTAATAATTCTCGTTTTTTTTATTTATTTTTAGTCGCAACAGAATTATTAGAAAATGAAATTCTCACGCTTTCTCTACTTAATCCCTATTTTAACTCGCTTATTTATTGCTGTTATATTAGCATCCTGTATTAAGGCGGCACTGGGGCTACTTTGAGGCTGCCTTCGTAATTTTTAACTGTAAAAGGACGAGAGCGACACTTGAGCTAACACCCTCCCTCTCCAAACTTCCACAGCACATCAGCATGGGGACGTTTGGCCCTGACAGATTTAACGTGCCCCATACTTGCTTTCACGACCGATCTTCGGTGTAATCAGGCCTCGAAATTGAAGCCCTCGGGTTCCGAGGACTCGCCACCATGGCCTTCTACTGGTTGGATCAACTCAAAATTTCCGCCTTGCTTATAATCAAACTCCTCAATACCAATCCTTTTAAAATGATCCCAGTTACCGTTTACTACACAATACGGGTTAAGTGTTTGCAACTCATTGTAAGCATTTTATGGTTGGCTTTTATCTGAAAACACACACACACACCCTGAAATATGAGCAATACTTTCTGAGAAACGGGTCATTTTGCTGTGAGGAATGTACTCAACTAAGGAATGCAGTTTCAGAATGGCCCAGGTCTCATGGAATTCGGTATCTTAATCCTGCAGAGCAATAGTGCGTATAAATGAGGATCACACAGATCCAAATTCAAATAAAATTACTTCATTGAACAGTTACTAGATTATATGGTATGAATGTTACATATTATAAACGTTTAAATTAGATTAATTTAGATTGGCTTTAATCAAAGAAGATACACTAAAATCTACCAGGGGCGTTTCTTGAGAGGAGGTTCATTAGGTCGTTTCCCTAAGGAACGCGGCATTAATTTCAGAATGGTTCGGGACTCATGTCAGTCCTGTATCTTAATCCTGCATAACACCATCAAAATGTGGAGATATCCGAGCACCTCTCCTATCTACGTAATTAACCAATATATTTCCTTCCTACGAAGGGTAAATTATGGATGTTTGACCGTCCTTGTCAAAGCATTTTAGGGGGGATTATCACCTGGGAATCAGACACCCCTCTATCCGATTCAGATGACATGGAAATGAATCAGCTGCGACCGCCACCTCAGTTGACGCCTCGTCTTTCTGACGCGGACAGTGGAGACCAAGATTGGATGAGTTGAGACGTGCATTCTGATCTCGTAAAATGACTCTTTTGATCTCATTTTACGTAACTCCTTTTGGTAAAATCGATTCTCAATTTCAACGACGAAAATATTTTTTTTTGTTTGAAAATTGATGATTTTAATTTCTGAAATAATATAAAAAAATTATCAAACGTATTTTAACTGCTGAAAAACGACTGGTTATGAAAAAATATTTAATAAAATGTTTTAAACTTAACTTTCTGAAATAAAAATGTTATTTTGTGTATGTGTGTGTATCATTTTTCTTTACGCATGTACAAAAACGTATTCAATTAAGCAGAAAGATGAATAATCGAGTGTGACAACTAAAACTGTAGATATGAACAAATTTTAATAAATTAACCATTTCGAATTAAGTACTTTCTTTATACTAACATCTTAAAATAAATTCATATTTTAATTTAAAAAAATCCGTAAGAGTCCACCTATATAATGAAATAAGAGCAAAGTTCAAAATTTTCAATGGCAACACTCCTTTTTTTCATCAAATTTAAAAACTACATCGAACATTATTTTCCGAAACTAAGTTTTATTAGTTTAGGTTCCTTTGTTTCGAAATTATGAGTAAAAATTTTGAATTTCCAATGTTAAAATTAATTTTGAACTTTTATTTATACCTTTAAAAGCTTATAATTATCCACAACTTTTTTCTTATAAAAATGTAAGGTATTCTACACATTTTGCATGCATAATTAAATTGGAATATTAATTTTTAATTTGTAAAAAAACACGAAATTAGTTTAAAAACTTTAAATTGCACCATAAATAGCAACAATCAAAAGAAGGGAAAGAATTTCATCTCATTCTTAGTAATATTTTCTTTACATTAAGTTTTCTGTATTACCATGAAACAAAGCATGTAAAGGCGCATTCACAATTTTTAATCTGTCGATAGACTTTTAAATGGCATTGAAATGCTACTGATCATGCATTGCATGGAGCAAATTACAATTTCCAAATTGTTCCATATAAGAAATAGTGATAGAATTCGCCAGAGAAAAAAAGCTAAAAATAAAGAAAGAAACTTTATTGGCATATTATTTTATGAAACAAACGATTCTTTTATATGTGTAGGATAGTCTCTACACCTAGAATAATCTAGAACTTTTACTCGTCACCTCATATAATGCTACTTACAAAATATAACAAATTCCAAAAAAAAGAGGGATTTTATTTCATACTTTTTCTTTAATCTGATTATCTATTTATTTTACAAACATTCTGATTAATTATTTCTCTTAAAACATAATTTATAGATAACTTCATATTTCCTAACAAGAAAGGACCATTTATGCTTGTTTTAATACAATGCATTTCTGACACAATTCTAAATTAAGCTATAATTTTAATTAATTATTAAGTTATTGTTACATTGTAATAGCAATTAATAATTAAACTATAACTAAATTTCAATTAATAATTCAATTCTCATTGTAATTACAATCAAATATTAAAGTATATAACTTTTTCGGATTTTCGGGAAAAAAGTTTTATAGCTTTTATTAATACAATAAAAGTTTTCATTTTGGTGCTTTCAAATGTAAATTTCAAGAGTATAAATCTCAGGTACAATTTTCACAAAACTTTTCGAAACTCTTGAATATTGCTTTCTTGAATAGAATAAAGGTTCTTTTAAAATTATTTCTATTAATATTTCGTCATGAATGAAATAGCAAACGAGTATAACAAGTAGTTAAAGCTTTAAGGATGCTTCAAAAGTATTACAAAAAATACTAATACCGGCGTCAAGAGAGTATCGACATTTTATACATTGGCATATGAAAACAACCCCTTAACAGAAAATATCAGGTATGTTTTCATAGTTTATTAGCTAAAAGTTTTCCTCATGGTGTTTTTTCCATGAGGAATATATTATGGCATCAAAAATGGGTATTGCCACAAGAAATTTCAAAGTTTGTACAATTTTAAATATGTAAACAACTTCCTACGAAATCCTTGGCAGGCATCTGTTAATATTTATTCCTACCTTTAAAATGGTTGTAATTTTCTTATAGGGTTTCATATAGGAGCAATTTTTTATATAAGATTGCAAAATACACCTGGAGGCTGCTTTTCCCCCATGAGTGTACATTTCCATTTACAAGAAAGTAGCAATTTAAAGCATTTTTAATTGCTGCGTTTATTTACAAGCATATTGCTTCCTTGTTCTGAAGAAATATCAAACACATCTCCATTCGTTCTAAGAGTTATTGTTGCTATAATATTGTCGCGAAGATGAGATGAATGTAGTAAAGCTAACGAGAATAAACACACTCAAGCTCAACTCACGCTTCTTTTATTATCTGACTAATTTCGAAACTACTTATATACACAAAAAACCTTCTAGAATTTGAAGGCCCGCAGAAAATTAGGAATAAATTTACATAATACAAATTTGCATAATTAGCACAACAAATAACAAATTAAAATTGAAACAGAAATGAATTGAAAGTTCCCTTAGCAACTTGCTCCTCTTGTATTCGAAACCGCGATCTTCGGATTACAAATCCCGTACTCTCCTGACTGAGCCATCGGGGCGCTTGGTTAGGAACAATTTTCTCCTCATTTCCCCCTCCTAAGGAGGAAGCAGCGTCCCGCTGCAATCTGGTGTGGCTTCTCGTAACAGGTCCCCTGGAAACATCAGGTATCCCTCCATCAGCAAATTGCCTTCCTGAATCAAGATAAGGTTTTATTCGTAGTACATGGACGACGTCTCTTGAACTCCGGCGCCCTCTACTTCGTTCCATGCTTTCTACTTCATAGGTCACGTCAGATAATCGTCGTGTTACTCGATAAGGTCCAAAGTAGCGCCTTAGGAGTTTCTCGGATAATCCCACCTTTCGTACCGGGCTGAACACCCAGTCTAAATCCCCGATATTGTAGCTGACAGGTCGATGTCTCTCATCATATCGGCGCTTATCTGCAACCTGTGCTTCACGGATGTGGAGTTTTGCAAGCTGTCTAGCTTCTTCGGCCTTGGTAATCAGATGATGCACATAATTGTCGTCTGAAGTTTCGGTATTAGACGGGAAAATTATGTCTAGAGGTGTCTGGATTTCTCTACCATGAACAAGAAAGAATGGGCTGAATCCCGTGGTGTCTTGTTTTGCTGAGTTATAAGCAAAAGTTACAAAGGGCAAAATGGTATCCCAATTTCTTTGCTCAACGTCTACGTACATCGGCAGCATGTCTGCCAATGTCTTGTTGAATCTTTCCGTCAACCCATTGGTCTGTGGATGGTAGGCAGTAGTCAGAAGTTGCGACGTCTGGCATAACTGATTGATGTCTTTAACAATGTTGGTTAAAAAGTTACGCCCTCGATCACTTATCATTTCCTTGGGAGCCCCGTGCTTCAGTACAATTTCTTCGTCCAGGAGTTTAGAAATTTCTATCGCTTCAGCCGTTGGTACTGCCTTTGTAACTGCGAATCTGGTCAGGTAATCCGTACAAACAATAATCCGCCGATTCCCATTTCGGGTAATTGGAAAGCGTCCAAGTGGATCTATTCCAATTTTGGCAAACGGTACGTCAGGAGGTTTTATCGGATGTATCTGACCCGGCGGGAGCTGTGGTAGCGATTTCCGTCTTTGGCATTCTAGACAGTGCGATACGTATCGACGTACGCTCCCATATAATCCTGGCCAAAAGTATTTCCTTTTTATTTTGTCATATGTTTTGGCAAAACCGAGATGACCGGCTGTAGGAGCGTCGTGAAGACTTCTTAGGACATCACTGCGAAGCTGCTTTGGCACCACCAAAAGCCATGTCTGTCTCATCGAATCATAGTTTCTTTTATACAGTATACCACTTCTCATTTCATAACTTCGGTACGCTTCACCCCACTTGAGGATTTTTATGATGGCCTTCAATTGTTTATCCTTCCATTGTT
>JAOUZG010017157.1:4041924-4062647 GCA_026289955.1 Argiope argentata | reverse complement strand
GCACGGTTGAGTAGCAGGGTTTCAGCCTGGCGCTTTATGTCAGCTGCATGGCAAAATGTATTTTTCAGCGAATTCCGAAAAACAGTCCAGTCAGTGAAAGTGTCTTCATTGTTATCGAACCATTGTCGAGCTGTTCCGAGCTGTTCACAAGAAGTTTGTAGTTTAAGAAACCGAGAAAACGTTTCAAATTAACCAGATAAATAACAAAGATGTTTACTGTAAAAAGTATTTAAAGAATCATTTATTCAAAAACAAGTTTTTGAATTAAATTCTGGGAAAAAAATTACGAAATAATAAGATTATGATTAACATAGACAGAGAAATGTCGCTTTCATACTCATAAAGAACTTTTGAATGAGAGTTTTTAGTTAGAGACATTGAGAATATTTTCTTCTTATTTGCATACATCATAATGGTTGGGTATTATGCTTAGATCCAATCACAAGCATCGACGTCGCAAAAGTGTCATTTTTTTAATGATACTCTTGCGATTTTTAAAATTTTATTTCGGAGTTTATTCCATCATCTGAATTTTTAGTTTTCCAAATGTCCGAACAACTTTTCCCAAACAATTCAGGACGAATAATTCTATGGCCTAAAAAAAACGAAAATCATATATTTCCATGTTTAGTAGATGAGATTTTCTAATGGATGTAATTGAAAAATAATTTTTTCCTTTTTTTCACAATTTTTTGTACGAAAGTCCATCTATCAAACAATACGATGACAAATAACACCAAAATCACTCGCGTTCCTCAAATCTACCGCTATTGAGTGACTTCCAAACTATTATTCTCGAACATATTGCATTTAGTGATTGTTTGAAATAATAATAATGCCTCTAATTCCTTTTTATTTAAGTTATTTTGAATCTTTAGACAAACTACAACGATAATGGTCTGCCCGTAACATTTTCGCATGCACTCCAATCAATTTTCCCCTCAAACGACTAAAAAAAAAATACCTTGGACGAAATCGCAAATACCTCGAATAGCGTCCTCCGTTTCCAGGCAAGATAGTTGCGAAACATAGATCTTTAGCATGAATCTGGCATTTTTACTGAATAAGTTTTGAAAATACCTATTTAGGACAATTAATATTAAAATTTGACACGGAACTGAAAATATTGAATTTAATTCATTTAGACTGCAACATACTGAACTTCATTGATGTAAGACATAGTGTTTAGGAATTATCACTTTTACATGCATGAGAAAGTACGGATTGATAGATGGCCAAACGCTTTACATATTCGGTTTGAAATTTGAAAGAATCTATATTTTAGATACTAACACTGTGAAATCAGATTTTATTTTCATATTTTTTTGCGTATTGGAACATTGTATTGAATTCATTTGCACTCAAACAACAGGATTGACAGACTTCTTATACATTTCATTTTGTTTAAAATTTTATAGAAAACCACGAGTTTGGTTAAAAGATCGTATATATAATTTTATATATCTATCCCAAAGAATTTTTCTTTTATCTTTGTGATTGACAGCCATAATACGAAAATACCAAACTCGTCAAAAAAAAAAATGCATGAGGTGGCATATAAACTGTATTTCCCACGTTGCAAGGTTCAATTTCTGGGAGAAAATGGTGTAAACTTTATTCAACGTGTGGTAACAGAAATTTCTCTCTAGCTACTCAACCTAGTTAGTGGCAAGGAAGTAACTGCAAGATGGCGAACGTGTGTTCGAACTTAGAAGTACGAGAGCAATTAATTAAGCGGCAATTTGAGAAGGTTGCTGCGGTTGGAAGACAGGGGGGCGGGAGTATGGGGCGGAACCACCTCAAGAGTAGCAATGTCAGGTTTACGAGATAAATTCGAAATGCATGGAACAGGGTGTTATATGTATAAAGGTCGATCAGAGCGACCGAGTACGACTTTAAGGGATATGAATCTTCAACAGGGGTCTTGCAAGTCGCAGAGGGCTTTCATGTTCATTGGACTTGACGCTTTCCATTTCCAACAATTCAACCTTATGAAATGGGATATAATTCTTTTTATGACGATTCAAACTGTGTATATTTTTTTGAAGCATTCGGTATGTTTTTCGGAATTAAGGAAGTTTGATGAAAAAAAGAGTATAATCAAAATCTCCAGTTTGAATTTTTTGACGATAATAATACATTGTGTATACTTCGTACACAATAAAGTAAAAACGTAGTCTTGATGATATTATAGCATTAATAAAGCATTAGAACTACTTATAAGTTTTTGAACGTAGAGTGATTTCGTGTTCTAGCGCCGTGAGAAGCATTGCAATGGATAGTTGAATGTAAATTATTTTGCAATTAAGGTAAAATACCAAAACCAAATTTCGCGTATCATTTCGCATTAACTTAGACTATTCTCTAACGTAGTAAAGCAAAGCAAAAAAAATGTTTGTGTAATTGTAGAATAAAGGGGTTCTCCAACATGGTACACCATTTTTAGAGAAACAAACGACGATAAGTGTACAGAGATTCGAAAGTAATATGGTTCCTCATTAGTGTTGTTAAAGACTGAAATCTGCATTAATTTCCATATTTGAATTTAAAACTGGTTTCGTTTTTATAAAGGCACAATCCAACAGTTCATTCAAGAGTTTTGTATCCTTGTGCATAGTACTGTCTGTCCATAAGGAGATCTCTGACCGACAGTCGTCTATGTTTACGGCGGGCGTTATAGAAACAGGCGTCGATAGGGAGGATCCATTTCGAATGGGTGGAATCGAACGGAAGTCTGCGGGGGTATTCTTTATCTTGGCGAAAATATGAAACGATAAAAAAACTATTGCTCATTCGTCTTCTCGCTTTTACCGCAATTACTCATATCTTTATATTTGCTTAGCTTACTTCTTTTATATTTTATTAATATTTTCTGTGGTTAATATTAATTGCATTTCATTATTTAATAGTTTTTGTCTCTTGAATTTTGAGATCCTTTAAAATGCCTTTTCGATTTAAGAATGGAGAGACTTTAAAATCACAAGCACGTAAAATTGTGCATAATGTTAAAGAATTTTGCTTGAAACTTGCTGACAATTCGTATTGGGAAAAAGATGGGGTTTTAGATGAACTAGTAATTCAGATTGGAAGTACTGAATCGGATTCCGATTCAGAAGAAATGGAATCTTGTCACAGTGTTTTAGAATTCTTTTAATTGAAAGTACACAAATGTCACACGATCTCTGCTAATTTTGCACTCTTTTAATAATAATTAATGTGTTTTATAAATAAAAAGGGAATTTTAAAATTGCTTTTTTTTGTTTCATTTCAATTAGTTTAATCGTAAGTTATAGAAGATATAGAATTTTATTTAGTTTATTTTCTGAAGCTACGAAATTTATTTGATTCCTTTTTGTTATTTTCTATTTTTTCAATAATGTGCTCTTGTTTTCTGTTATTCAATATGTCGATAATCAAAAGTTTCAGCTTAACATACTTTTAATTATCCTTAAAATTTGATAAAATGCAATTGTTAATTTTGAGTTTCGAAAAATAGTATATATATCAAAAATAAATAAATAAATTTATTTTGGAGAAGTTTTAAACATATTTAACAATGGATATTTTACTAACAGCAACCTTTTATAAAAATTATGAAATAATTAGGGTTATTATGTTATTATTTTTATGTTGAATTAGACAGATTACTTCGCGTTTGCTGCGGAGAATTTGATCTTAAGTAGTAACATAAATTTAAAACAAATAAAATGAAGATTAATTTTTTGTCATGCTGGATTCTACTTAATTTTTTTTCTTCTTGTGCATTCGGTTAGACTTATAAATAATTATTCAGTTTTTCTATTTGATTTACTCTGTTCTTTCTGTACTAATCAGAAAAGAATTTCTATATTATTCTAACAGGAATAGTATATTTTTTCAAAATTCCAAGTACGCAAAGGATTTTCGGCCCAGTGAATTATTTTTCGAATTTGCTTTCGAAAATTAAAGACAATATATTAATACCGCCAATTAGGCGCTAAATGCGCCAACGTAAAAAACTTGAATGAATTTCTACCTCTGCGAAATGGACTCTTCCTGCAGTAACCTGTTTCTATAACTCCCGCCGTAAACATAGACGACTGTCGGCCAGAGATCTCCTTATGGACAAACAGTACTTTTGATGATACTATATCATTTCAATTCGCATTCAGAATTCTTTTAGGAGATTTCATTAAATATTTTTTACATTAATAGTGCCATTTAGTGATGAGAAAAATTGTATTAAAAGGTTTCTCAATTTTTATAATAATATGCTATAAATTAAAAAAATAAATAATTGAAAGCTAAATCTGTTTCAAAATTCTTTAAAAGTGCTTAATAAATCAGTAAAATTATGTTTCATAAAACCTACTTCAATTAAATACAGTAAATATTTTCTGAATTGATACAGTTTGAATCCCCTTATTTTTGTAACAAACTTTACGATTGAAGGAAGTGTCATTGTAAATAATAATAATTTCAAAATTCATACTAAACCTCAGATTTTGAACTAAATTTCACATTCTGAGAATATAAGAAATCCAATCTTTGTAGCCTCTATTGTTAATTCGAATGCATACTAATAGATTTTAAATCTCGAAAGAATAAATATATTTAAATGTTGATTCATTAAATGAAGTACGAAAAGGCGTGTGAATAAGAAATCCGAGCTGTCAGTAATTATATTCTTTTAAATTTTGCAAGTCATCCTTATCTTTTCTCACAGATTTAAATGCCGAGTTAAAAAAATTAATAATTTTATGAACAGCGATTTTTAGCCGTCTCAAATTTAAATGTCAGAGAAAAAAAAACGTACTCTTATCACATTTTAGCACTCACATTCCGGATTGAATAAAATAAGTTTATACCTTTGGTAATTAAGTTTAAATTAATTTTGCTGTATCTGAAATTAAAAAAAATGAACGGTATCTTTTAAACCTTAAGTTACTCTAATTTGCTTGTAATTTCATTCCTGTAAATTAAATTTTTTTTGTTATTGAATATCATCTAATTAAAGTTCCAATTTCATATTCTGAAAAATAATTCAATGTAAGTCAAGATTGAATCAGAAAATTATTAATTGGGATTAAAAATAATGGTAAATAGCTTGTAAAAAGGATATTTATATTTTAATAATTAGATAGGTCACTAAAATATGTTTGCTTTTTGTTGTTATTTTTTCTTTAGATCTTGAATTCTGATTCAAAATGATATGACAATTAATTGGTTGAATTAAAATTTAATTATTTTTATAAATATTTTTCTTTCTAGTGAAAAATGCAAATTTTTCATTTTCACAAAACAGTTTGTTCCTTACAATCTGCTTTTTCACTGAAATACTATTGCGGTTTACATTTAAAATTCGTTTTCAATCAATTCTGTTATTTTTTACCATAGGGTAGTATTAAACTCCAGTAACGAAAAAAACAAAATCAGCCGAGAGAAAAAGGAAGAACCTTTTTCATGAGCGTGGGAATCGATTCCTGTGTTTTGCAAGGAAGAAATTTTAACTAACTGATTTTTTAAAAGTTTCTCTTCTGCAAGACAAGCAATATATTCCCATAATTAAATTACTTATTTATGATTTATTTTATCCCTTAATTACAAATGCTCTTTTAATCAAAAAAGTAAATAAAAATTTCAAAACACTTTTATTAGTTTATTAAAATAGAAAAATTATTTTAATCAAAATTCTGAAGTTGAAATCTAAAATCGTAAATGCAGGAGACATAAAGTATTTTTTTTCTTTTTTAATACAGTGATAAGAGTGTTTTTTAAAGGTTTTATATTTATTTTTATCAATTCACTCTATTTCTATATAAGATTGCTTAAAATTTCCCCCTACTTTTTATTACTCTGATAAACGAACTCTATAAAGTTCTATTTATTTTTTCTTCTTTTTGACTTTTAACATTTCTTCATTATTCTTGTCAACAAACAGAAAATAATGGTACAAATTATTAAAATGATTTTTATTATTATTTCCAATAATAGAACAAATTATTGGAAACTAATTGTAAAAAATAACAGAACTCTAATATAATAGAAAGTTATTGGAAAATCAATTGCAAATTTTATTCTTGAAACCAATCAATATCCGAAATTAATTAAAAATTCCTTTTCAGTATTGAATGCGATCATTTTGCAAGATGTGCAAGCTTAAAATATTGTTTACTATTGTTTAATGTCATCAGTTTTTGAAAACATAAGGAAAGTAAGGAAAAAAACCTTAATACAAAACGTCACTCAATAGCCAAAGATATGGAACTTTTTCTTTTCTTTTTTGAACCTAGATAACAGCAGAAATCCTACCTTTCACTCATAAACAATGAGTAAATTTGTTCGGGATTTGAACCCGAATATTGTGCCTCTACAAATTTACAAGCCTCTATAGAGCCATCTCAGAAAGAAATTTGGTTGCCGAAATTCCTTTCTTCAAAATAAATAAAAAAATTGAAATACAATTAAAAAACAATTTTCTTTTTCAGTTGCTTAAAATATTTAATTATGATTGTTTGAATTGTATCTAAAAAATTAACCATGTATCTTTTTTTATGATTTACTTGCAATAATAATAATAATAAAAACCGGATTCATATTGAAGAGACGCGATTTTGCCGGCGAAATGTAAAAGTGATGATGATGATGTCGTGTCCGCTTCACCGCGGAAAGAGGGGTGCAGTAGCTTCTGAGGGTATGAACCCCTGAGCACCCGAGGGCAGAAGTCTGACTTCTAGCTCATATGAAGATGAAACACACACACATACGCTTGCACAGCCCCCTTTTACAGGGGGGCACATTCACTCATCTTACAGATAGCACACAAATGAACAACCATGCCCGAACCGGGACTCGAACCCGGGACCTCCAGAACATGAGGCAGACTCACTACCTCTATGCCAGCAAGCCGGCTGTAAAAAGTGATGAAATAGCTTAATATGGAAGGAAATATAATGAAAGAAAAGAAAATTAAGGTAATTAATTCAGCATTTGATTTGAGGGGAAAATAGTCCGAGTACAAAGATATCAGCACTAGTTTCAACCAGAAAAAGGCCCTTCATGCTTTCCGATCTGCCACTTAAATCCTTTAGAGTCGAATTTCCTCCCACTTAAAATGCCGGCTCTGTCTTCTTAAACAGGAAGGGTTTAAAGTGATAAAGCTCGCTCGTGTTATTCAGCTTTCTTGGATTTTATGTGCCTTTTACTCTATAAAAATGCAGATTGCAATTACAGAACGTAGAGCAAACGACAAGTTATACACTCGGAAAATCCTTTGAGTTTGATGACTGAGATTTGGTGTACGGAATTACGTCCGAATTTGTTAAATTTTAACTAAATCCATTCATAGGCAGTCAGTCTGTCTGGCTTCTTTTTTACAAATGAGTTGGATCACTTCAAAGCGCAAAACTGCTAAAAAGACAAAAAATAATGTTATATAGGTTTAGTTTCTGAAATATAGAATCTTGTTAAATATGTCATAGCGTTCACCTTTATCGGTCTGTACTTTTGCATGCCTGTAAACACAAAAATTCATTAAAAAAAATAGCTTAAGACAATGAAATTCGATACGTCATCTTGTGACTGTAGTTTCATGTCGAATTCTGCTCTCATTCGGAACTTCACAGCATGTTCAAAATTCATATAGGATTAGGAATAGATTCAGGAAAACTTAGATTCTATAGATTCAGGACAATAGATTCTATAGATAGAAAAAATTTCTTTATAGATCCAGGAAAAATGTCAGCCTTTTTTTCCAAAAATCTATATTTTGTAACTATTGCTCACCAATGCTATACAAGGTATTTGCGATCTTATTCGAAATTCGTAATTTTATGCGATTGAATATTTGGAGCATACGGATTGGAATTTTACGAATAATTACAGAATGCTTGAGAAAGTTCCGAGGGGATTATTATCGCTGGTAATAAAACATAGTATTCAAGGACAAGACGTCCTGAAAGAATTACATAAATGCCATCCAAAATGACGTCACAACCCCTTCCCAAAAATTTATATCATCTTTCAAAATTATGAATCTATAAAATGTGGAAATATCTTTCGAGCTTTAAAGTACTTGGATTTTTTTAGAATCGTATTATTGATCCCTTAAGTTTCCTAGATCTCACCGATATGTCACTGATCTTCCGCCGTTGAAGAAAAGACACACAAAACGCTGAAAAAAAAAACGATTGTTGAAAATCAAACCCCATCACAGTATGATCATAATGGGAGAAGATTAAACAAAAAAATGGTGTTTGCCAGCTACGTAGAACGGAAGTACAGACAACCGGAAGACAGACGACCCCTTTCTCCCATCTACCCAATCGTTGAGTTAATTAAAAGAGATTGAGTCCTGATCAGAAGTCTCTCTCGGCGGGTTGCGGGCAGAGACACTTTGTACTTGGCGTCACTCCTTTTGCCATTATCATCGACTTCAATTGGCGCCTTGTCCCCCGCTTGTTTGTGGTTTCGTCGAAGCGCGTTTTTTTATTTTTTTCGTTGATAGTTTGCGATATCGCAAGCAATGTTCAGGAGGATTTTCGGAAAGAAGCCGCCATTTTGAAACTGTTGCTCTGAATCAGCTTGCTGCTCTTGGCGTCCACTTAACCTTTACGGTACCTACCTATCGCGTTTTCTTATCATGTCCTTTTGGCGGGCGTTTGGGATATTTTTGCCTAAAAATTATTTTAATTTATATTTTATGACGTTATGTGTTAATACGAAGACTGAAGTATTTTCCGATTCCTCGGATTGAAATATACAATCTCATAAAAATAAACTAAAACGACCGAAAACCATTACATTTGTTGGCTATTTTTCTTTTTTCATGAACCAAGAGAGCAGCTACCTTTAATCTTGAATTGTAATAAATTTAAGAAAAATTGTATGCCTTTTTGAATGTATGAACAATATACCAAGATGCAAAGGAAAACCGACTTCGGTTCGATCTTTTTTCAAGAGTAGCTTAAACCCTTGGTTCCATTCGATAGTAAATACTCATCACATAATCGTTTTGACTATGTCAGAGATGACGGATTTAATTCGCACTTAAAGCTTTTATTTAACTTTATCCATCTTTTCAATTGTAAATTCAGCAACAGTTTTATTCGTCAATAAACTTATAATACTTTATTACATGCATCGTCAAATTAAATCTGGGGATGCATGATAAACGCAAAAATCCTTTCTAAAGAACTCATGCCCTAGATAAATGAACACACAGTTAAAAAACTCATACCCAGAATTCAAAAATGCTAAAAAGAGAAGGTTGTTAAACAACAAATTCCATTAAAATTTTAAAACTTTTTAAAAACAAGAGCCATAATATGATGGCTCTTGGCAAGTCCAGTGTTGGCAAGTCCAGGATTAAATATTTTCAATTTTCTACTCACTTTCGATGAGAAACTATATTTTTGTTTCAAAATTTAGAGTTCTTATTCGAGATGAATTCCATAAGGGAAGAGAACAGGATCCTCGACCATCCACTGGCACACTTATGAAAAATCGCTTATTTACTTCGTAAAATTTCCGAAAGAAGAAAACCAGTAGGTCATAATGAATCGATCTTAATTTGGGAATTTTCACTATCGCATCAACTAACATCCATAGAGCTGATATAAATTGAGAAAATTAATCGCTTATTGCTTATCGAAGCAAGCATGAGTTATGCGACTTGTGGTGAATCTTAGAATAAGGACACCATTCTTAGTGCCATATCGTCGATCTTGACATACTCAAAAACGGTTTCGCAACCTTTTGCTTCCCGGCATTGGCTCCTGTTGGCTTCCCTTTCCAGTTAACCTGTCCTGAACCTTTCCTTTTTTTCTTCTTGATTTATTTTCTTTACTTTTCTTGAGCAAATATTTTAATTCTTTTTTTCCCTAAAAAACATCTTTAGGTTTTACAATGTCTGTTCAAATATTTTCTATATAACGAACATATAAAAAAAACCTTAAAAAAGCATTATAAATGTGAACAATATCTTTTATTTTTCAAAATTCTGTGCACGTGCATATACTGATATACTTTAAAGGACATGGGTACATCAAGACGTTTGCTTACATCGAGAAAGTTTAAAGGAATCTATTAGAAAACAAATTTCATTACCTTCAAAAAATATCAAGAGAGCAGAAAGTCGGACAGCGTACAAAGCTTAATGTTACTTAACATTTAAAATCATTTGTTTATGCATTCTATAACTGAGCATCTGATTTCTAATTTATCTTGTAGATTTTTAATATTCAAATGTTTGCCGATATGATTTTTTAAAATTAAACTGCTCATTGTAACTCCCAAAATAAATTCATCTTCATTGAGTTATTACAAATGATGTATCATTATCAAAGTCCAAAAAATTGAAACGTTTAATGATTTTAAGATAAAAATATTTATATGAAATATTTTTATAGTTACAATTATATTTATAATTATTTCAACTCTTAAAATTAAATTTTACTTATATATTCAAGAATATCATTAATTTTCTTTTAAAAATAAGTTTTAACTTATATATTAAGGAAAAATATATCTATTTTTCTTGACAAAAAATGGATATGACATTCATTGAAATTATTTTCAAATAGTTAATTTAAGTATTTCTGTGTATCTAAGAAAAGCGCATTTTTTAAAAAAGTATATTTATAATTATTTTTCTCATAAAAATTAAATTATAATCAAATAATTAGAAGAATTTTGATTAATAAATATTTATTTTTGCTTAAAAAAGAAAAAAAAATGAATTTAAACTGCTCGTGAATGGTGAAGTTCATTTAGAATAATTAAAAAAAAGAAAGCAATTGAAAAAAAAGTTAACATTACTCCTCTCGGATTGTAATTCGATGCCATAAATGCACACCGGGAATGCTAACCCCCGTTTTCTCCAAGTGCTCGTCAACAGCGACGCATTATGCCTATACTTGTTGAAAATGTGAGGGTCATTTCCTCGAAATCGATTGGCTACTGCGTCTTAAGATGATCATGAATGAACATTCTAAGGCCATACTGTCAATGTGCGAACTATCACCCCGTACTCAATTTTGAAGCTTGTGCCCACCCCTTGTTAGTATCAATTTAAAAATTTTATTTTCTGGTTTATAATTCTGTCAATAATTTGCTTTTAACGAAGCCGGAAACAAAAATAAATAATTTCTGGAATTTTAAATGCTTTGGTCTTAATACAAAATAATAAAGAATTTCGAAATGTTTATGAAATCGGTGATTTCAGGTCATAGGCATACCGTAAGTTATCACTAAAGTATTCATATAAAATTTTTATCTGTAAAAATCACATTTCTTTGTTTAATAGTTTCTTATCTTTATAATATCCACTAGTTTCTTTTTCAATCTTAATTAAATTTATATATTCATATTATTAGTTGCACATTTATGAAATTTTACTAAACAACATTTTTAATAAAGCATGCGTTTCGACTTCATTTTTCCTTCAGAGTAAGGATTTATTACTGTTTATAGTGTAATACAATTCTCTTTATGGTGGTTTTAAAATTACTGCATATTGGAAATAATAAGAACATTTATTTGCATTTGTTACAAGCGGGTGAAAAGGCACGAAAACGTACCAAAGATGGCGACGTTTGGCGAGGAGCCTCGTGCCAGCTTGATTGGTTTGGCGAAAGGAATAGTCTAGTAGCCGCTGGTTTGTGCGCGTTGTTTTGAGAATTTTCACTAGATTCGGTGCACGCACTTCTTCGGCTATATAAGGACGAGTAGCCGGAGTGAGTGAGTCAGTTGAGAGTTTGCTCTGAAATAAAAAGCGTCTAGCCGGACTAAAGGATTTGTGAGCTGTTAACGTTGCATTAGTGAGCTCGCTGCGATTTACTGTTGCTGTGCTATACAATAGCTGTTTTACGGACTCTGTTTATTGTGCGAAAGACTTGCATTTACGCTGTAAGTGACTGTTGACTGCTGAATTGTATTTATCTGAAATTTTTACTTTATCAATTATCCTGTAAATAACTGTAAATAGCTGTAAATAAATTTGTTTGTGCTGTCCTCAGGCAAAGTCCATTCAATCCGAACCCGCTACGCTAAAAACGTAACACATTAAAATAAATGCACAATCATTAATCGGTAACTAATGTCGCTACATACACGTATTGCAAGAAAAAAAATTACTCCAAAGTTGCAGCCAAGCGCATGTAATACATTCCAGATTAAAATAAAGCAAGTAGCAAAATATAATGCAGTTTTAACACTTGAAATGGAGCTTATAAAGTATTTAATAAATTAAATATAATAATTAAATCCAACTATGAAATATTATTCAGTTATAACATCAAAAACGCTTAGTAATCCACGTTACGAAATTTTAAATTCATTAAAACTGGTTATAAATAGAATGTTTGTTGTACACGACTGTGAAGTGACACAGGACTATCCCCACAATTTTTTTCTTGGCATCCATTTTTCCAGCAAAAGTGAACCGTGATTTGAATAAGCTTTAACATTTAAAACGTGAAATAATATTCCAATGAGATATAGAGAATGCTGTCACAGCGAATACAAATTCTAACAAAAGTCACGTGATTTCAGTTTGTCCTATACCAAAATAGGATTGCAGTCCCTCACGATCCAACTCTATGGACCTACCATGGGGTGATGTCGAAGACTAAAACCTTTCTTTTCATTCTTCTTAAACTGTTGATGAATCGCATCATCTGCTTCATTCATGTCAAATTGGACTTGTTAAAAACCGGTGGATTTTTGATAATTTAAATTAAAAATTTCTAATGCATTTTAAACTTATAAAATAATTTAAAAACCGTTTTTAAGTTTAAAATTATTATTAATATGCTGCTTTTGATTTTTTAATAGTATAACTAAAAAAATTTAATGAAAGTTTTAGATTTTATTTATTAATCCTTTCTAATTTTTAAAATCATAGTCTGTTTAGATTATCATCATTATTAAATATTTGATATTATTTAAGGCAGTCGAACTGAATTTAACTTCGAACTAATGACATATTTTATAAATTTTACTAAAGTTGTCTATTAGATTTATTTCATATAGTAAGCTTTATTTTACAATTGAAAAAGAAACATCCCTTTGTTAAAGAAAGATGGAGTATAAAACATGATTACAATCTCAAAAAGTTTTTACAAAATGTTAATTGAACATTTATTCGCTCGTTATAAATTGGGTGCATAGCACGTATTTTGTGAGGCATACAGTAGAATTAAGTAAAAAAAATGAAATAATTAAGCTAAGTTAATGATGCAAAAATTGTTTGATAGCATTTAAAATACATAAAACTAAAACTAAAAGTGAGCAGAAAACCTAAAATTTAATAAATTATCTAAATAAGTTAGCATAGAAGAGAGGATTGAATATGTAGCACGCGAATTAACATATGAACAAATTAGAATTAGTCTTAATTTAAAGCTAATTATTTTATTTTCCAGTATGTTTATAATGTTAAATATTAATAAATAATCAAATAGCTCATAAATAAATTGCTATAAAGTTTAGAAAAATCCCATTATTCTCTTCATCTGTGGAGGAAAGAGGGGATGAATTGAGAACAGGAGTTGAGACAGATGTTATAATAGGCACTAGTGGTACTTTTATATGCTACAAAGCATTTGCTTCGTTTAAGATATGTTGTTTTCCACCTTTATGTTTTTACCTCATATTTATTTGCTTTAGCTGTAAATGTGACGAGAAAAACTGAAATTACAATTTCCGTTAAAGTGCACCACTGAAGTACATGGTTCGGAAATTGCACGACTTGTTCGAGAATTATCGTTGTTTTTGCTTTGATGGTGAATCTAAGGCTATCATGAAACGAGACGAACACGACTAAAAAATCAATCTGATATCTATCTATATCTCTATTTATAATGAAGCTCGATTTGTGTGCGTGTGTGTTGTCGCTTTACGGGACAGACCGTTCGATCTACAAATATCAAATTTGGGACGTGTATACCTTAGGGGTTAGGAATGTGCACCTCGGAGCCCTTTTATGAATTTTTATATAAAATTTTAATTAATTAAAAATCAAGCAAAATTTTGACTTTTTTTTCTATAACTTCCGAAAATATTACAGCACAAAATTGATTTTTGAATAAAGTTAAAGCTTAAAAAATATCTTTTCAGCAATACTGATGTTTTGGCCTGTAAACTAAACTTCTATTTTTAATGAATTTTTTAAATAAATTTAATTTAATCGTATTTTTCAACAATTTATTTCGAATAAAAATAAAATTTTATCTGCACGAGCATCTCGAAAAATCCACTTTTAATAACGTGTTGCCATTTACCAAAGCTCTGATTTTTTTAAAAAATAATTACTACTGAAAATAAAACCTAAAAGAATGTTACTTTGAGCACGTGTTAATATGAAATAAAATAAATAGGAAATGGGATATTTTTTAAACAATAAATGTAAGAATTTTTTATGATCGTTTGCAATACCAAAATTAATATTTACACGAAACAATCAAAATAAATAAAAATACAAAATAAAAATATAATTTAAATTGCACGATCTTTACTGATGGAAAAATTACCATTAATTAACGTATTATCATCATATTGACAAAAGCTCAAATTAATAAATGATTAAAATGAAATCTTCTATAAATATTTCAATGTATCAAGTCAGAACATCATTTCTTGAACGGCCGAACACCCCGTGCTCGTGCAAGTTAAATTATATTTTTATTCATTTTAATTGTTTTATTGAATGAGTCACTTTAGTGTTGCAAACGATCCAAAAAACTTTGTTTCGCATTTATTATTTAAAAAATGATCATATTTCCTATTTATTGCATTTCATATAAACACTAGCTCAAAATGTCATTTTTCTAGGTTTTATTTGCTGTAGTCATTAATTAATTTTTTTTCAATCAGAGCTTTTGTAAATACGATGGCAACCCGTTATTAAAAGCTGATTTTTTGAAATGCTCGTGCAGATAATAAAATTTTATTTTTCACTTACGCGTTTTTGCTGACGCCAGAAAATCTCATTTCCAAAGCAACATTATGTTCTGACATGATAAAAAAGTAAATCTATTTTGGAATCTTAAATGTGTTCAATTTAATACAAGTAATAAAAAATAAAATGTTTCAAAAATTTAAAAAACAAACAAACTGAAATCTACTATCGCAAATTTTAAGTTAGCATGTGCAAGCCTTATTATTTTTCAAGCCATTTTTTATCTGAATTAATTAAAATAATTAAGCCATTTTTAACCAGTTTGGAACAATCACGTGACTATCACGTGATTTCGTGTTCGTCGATATTTAAAACCCTGATTTTTTTTGTCTCTAAATTGGTCGAGCTCAAAAACTTTTGCCTTAAAGCCATTTTTTTTCTTCCGAAAATAAATTTTAAATTGGTTTGAAATGGTCACGTACGGTCACGATATTATTGTCCAATCTTTAATTTTCAGAGAAACTGAGTTGTTTTCTTTCTCTCCATCTCAAAATTTTCTGAGCATCAAAACTTTGTTTTGCTTGTTAGAAAATTAAAAATGAAAGCTTTAAATAAAATTATATTCTAATATTTCAGTATATATTTACAGTAAAGATGATTAGTAAGAACGGGGTTATAATGCCATTAAAGAATAGATATAAGTCACGTACTACAAAAGTGCGGATACTAAAAAGGAAAGAAAATAAATAAATAAAAAAGAACGAAATGATCCTTTTTTGAGAAAAAGATTAATTATTCAAAAGTAAGAAATCATTGTCAAACTGGAGATGACGCCATTTCATAGAAACGACGTACAAAAAGCAGTGGATAATAATTGATGAAAAGTATTATAAACTCTTGGTTATTTCTGTTGAAGTAAAACATTTCTACCTCCTTGTTTTTTTTACCCTTAAAAACTATAAGACATAATTTTTCATTTTTGCATTTACTTACATGAAGAAAGTACATTGTTCAAATCAAAGAATTCGTCTTCATGAATGAAATGAATCTCCGCATTTTAAAGAATGATGCCGAAATAAAAACGCACCGTCTTGGAAAACGCGTGTAAAGACACATTCGATTTTTGGATATTATTTACCATTTGGCAGAGGATAACCGCCGATAAACTCCCTGGAAATACCGCGACAGATTGAATAGAAATACGGAATTCATTCCAAAAATTAATATGGCGTCACTATTGTGCGCCAACATGCGCAGCAGCTGTCGTGCGTGTTTCCATTCTCTCATGACTAACAGACAATGCGCTCCCCTGATTGAAATTGTTTAGTGATTATAAATGTTTTTGAAAGTTGTCATGCCTAATGAATTCTACAGAACATGACCGTACATGCACAAACAATTAGATGCATCTTTTACATTTTATATGGGAACAATTCAATTATTCCTCTCATATATTCCATACAAGAAAATGGCAATCTCTGACAATCGACTATCCCCATACATCTCCGTTACAATAATCGGAAATTATTTTCGAAAACAGCTGCTTAAAGACATTCATTTGAATTCACTTTTTCCCCGTTTCTTTTGGTATTTTTTTCTGAATGCAAATAAAAGATTAAACTATGAAATAAATTTTTATCCTATTCTCTTTCTTGTTTTATATTTTTAATTAATTTCGTATTCAACTCTGAAACTTCAGTTGCGTAAAATATATTTTAAAAAGGATTTTTCTCTTCACATAAAAAAACTTTTTTTTATTTAAAATCGCATTTCATTTATCATGAAACAAGTTGATGTTAATAACTTAGATTTTGTTTGTAATATAGTATCTTTGCTTTAGTTTACGTATAGAAATTCATTTCATTATATTGAATTCTTTTAATCTATATTGCGTGCTACTATTGTTTCTACTCCCGTCTTTTTCAGAATAAAATCAACGATAAATGAAAGGGCATCACTGAGTTCCATATTCTGAATTTTTTTACCTTGATTAATTTTTATTTCTCTTCATGTTCAAAAGGAAAATTATACACGATTATATAACATGAGCCGTTCACAATCAAAAGAAATATGATACTCATTTTGTTTATTTACATGAATATTTTATCTCATATTCAAGAAAAGCGTTTTGCAAAACGAAGTGCGCATGGAAGGCATGTATTTTTTTCCTCTCAGAATTGAATTGGAGCACACAGTTAAAGAGAGTAATAATTAAACAGATACAGAACACGCTCATTTGCGTTTAAACTAGAATGACCTCAATCTAAAAATTACTTTGGCTAGTATGAGACCAAAATTATATTGCAATATTTTAACGCCTTTCTCTGTTAATTTAGAAGGTTTAATAATGGAGACAATCTTTTTATGCAACTGCAGAATTTAATTTTTTTTAATTGTATTTTGAAAAAAATTTGCTAATGCCTTTTTAGATATTTTAATTTGTGCAAAATATTTATATCATGAGGCTCTGGAAGCTAAATCCCGGTAACGAACCTTCTCGGGAGGAACATCGTTTATTTCGACAGCCGATGTCTGCTTCCTTTTCAGTGATCTGAGAAACCCCCAAACACTCGAATTTCCGTTTCTTTTTAATTCTGATGAGCGAAAAAACAAGAACTTGAGATAAAAGAAAGTTGAATTTTATTCTTATTTACAGAAAGTTGAAGTTTATACCCTCCTCCCTCTCGTCCATTTCGAAACGGTTACGATGGTTACGATTGCGATTAAGAAAAATTTAGATCGTTGTTTTGAAACATGTGCAGCAAAACAAGGGCAGGGGGAGGATAAGGCTAGCCGGAAGTTGTGTGAACAGCTGAGCGAACAATAATACATAAACCGGAAGCTACGAAAGTTCGATTTTCTTTTTCTTCGCATTCTTTTCTTCGATCAAATATGCCTAAGGGGGGAGCGTCCTCTTACAAAATTAAAGAATGTGCTGAAATAAATAAGCTATAGATTATCAAAATATAGATTTTTATTTCACTTGAAGTAAAAATTAAATAACAATAGAATATCTTACAATTTTTTTAAATATCTAATCATGATTCATATCCTAATAATTATTTTAAAAATGGCAGTAACTAATGGCATAAAATAACAGTTTAGTAAAAAGTGAAATAATAATTAAAAACAACAATTACAAAACATGGAAATTAGATTTAAAATACGTGTTCATGACCTTAAACCTTGTAATTAGAAAATACACAAGAGCGGAAATTTCGCAAGACAAGGTTATTATAAAAATAAATAAATAAAATTTAAAAATGGCATGTTAATCATAACTTTTTTGTAAATTATGAAGTTTGCAACCTTTTATCCTCTTGTATACCAAATATACAAAGAAAATGTATTATAATTATTAAAAAAAATTCGAATTCAATTTTCTTGCCTTAGCTCTTTGAGTCCAAAAAACACATATATTTTTAATTTGATTTGTCTGTGAACACGATCTTTCCGTGCTTTTGAAATGTAAATTCCTATCAAATTTCAAGCGACATCCATGACACGTTCATCTGTCTAGTACCGCAAAATCGCAAGTATTCGTTTTCTTTCGTTAATGGCGAATCCCGCTTATCTCAAACTCAGGGTTTTGAAAATAAATTTGAGCATTCGTGGAGCTCACTCAACGATCTTCTAAGTTCACGATTTCATTCGGAAGACAGAGGAATGTCGCTATTATGAAGAAGGAGAGGAGAGGACTCCCGCTCGTGTATGTATTCGTAAAAACAAGTCGGTGTTTTCTCCTATAATATTGCTGGATTTCAGGATGTACTTGCATTCGTTTCGCCGCATCTAATGCATGATTATTTTCAAGAAATTTATTCTTTACTTTCCCACCGAGTAATTTCCAATATGATTAAAGATTTCGATCGCATCATATTATACGCAGCATTTCTTTTTTTTTGTCTGCTTTGCCTTACCGGAAGCTAAAGTGTTGCGAAGCTGGTTGGTTGCATGCAAAAACTAAAGGTAATAAGCTTTATTCACTTCTTTAGCGAGGAATTCGACCTTTTTCTCAGACTAAGCAGTGCGTTCTCTACACAACAAACTCTACGGCATTACTCATTTGAGCTGGTTCACCAGTCTAGAAGTTGCCCGCCTACATGTTTTTGTATCATTGTGCAAGAATAATTTAGTTAAATTGTGCTGCCTACGTGTTATTGGCACTATTGCCGCATTCGAAAACATAAATTTGCAGTTTATTTTGATTACCTTAAGTTTCATAAATTGACGAATTTTGGAAAAAAAAATTTTGTTCGGAATCTTACTTTCCAAGTAATTATTAATCTTTATTGCTGGCTTGGTTGTTAGATCTATCTACACGTAACTTTGATGATGCAAGGTTTATAAAGAATCAAACGGTAGTTGCAGCCAGTGATGTGAAATGGGTCTTAAAGTTCCATTTAAATTCCTCATCAATCAGTTCAATTATTATTTTGGCTTTTTAGCCGGATTTTCCATTTAAGGATCAAATCGCTCGACTTTAAACCGCATTTTCCGCAATACGAAATACTGTTCAACAAGTTGAGAAAGTTGTTAAAAGAAAGAAAGAAAAAAAACCACGAAAGACATCTGAAAATTAAAGAGCTGGCCGATCAGCATGCCGAAATTGCGACTTTAAGAAGTTAATACTTAGTCATTCATGCTCCACAATCTTTCTTCTTAAGAAATTTTAAAGAACTTTCTGACTGACGAAAAATTTCAAAGGACGGATAAGGCCCATCTTATATCACTGGCGGTAACAATTTTTGAAGAGGGTATAGGAATCCTGATCCACCGATATGGCAAATATCTTGTACTGTCTTAGCTTAAAGGACTACTATGCTCTTTAACACTAAGAACATTTATTTACCGACTACACAAACGTACACACACAACAGAAAACATTTAAGATGAAATTAGAAACAAAAGGGGGAACACGGCTAACAAAATTTAGAAAATTAAGAAATATTCGATAATTTAGAAGTCAGTTCTGTTTCTAAAAACAACTCAGCGCGTCAAGACATGTAAGCCCTCTTATCGCTCCAACAACAATATGGCGACGTCTCTTTAGTCGAGGGTGGATAGCGCCATCTATCCAAATTTGGGGCAGTACAATCTGAATCTTCATGACGATTATATCTAAAAAATAATTATAATCGAAAAATTTAGAAATACATTCATTTTGTTTTCTGTATTTGTATTTTTATAGCTCATCGGAATCTGAATAAAACCCCTGCCTTTATAAAAAGAGAAGTTTTGTGTAATGAGATTAAATATTATATTCATAACTTTAATATTCTGTCTATTCGAATACCATTGAGCTAAACACATTTTGGTCATCTAGTTTGACAATCACCCATTCCAAGTCTATTCTGTTTATTTTAAACGTTTTAAATTAATTCAGATTTATTTCAGGCTATGTATGCATTTGCATATCAAAAGCCTTTTTGTCAATCTCATCTGTAAAAGTTCTTTTTTTTAGCTTCTTCAATAAAATCGCAAATCCTTTCGAAACAACTTATAGCTTATCTGAGGGCGAGATGTAATTCTTTTTCTATTGCGAAATGGGGAAGTTCAGGCTCATTTTTATGTATATCGCATGACCATGCAGAAGTTTGAATCTTGATGGAGCATAAAGATTGTCTGGAGGTGAGTTTTGTTGTTTCTTGATCTATCCACCTGGGTGTTCCGCAATGAGTTAACGTTGAGAACTATAGAAGGAAAATTCACCTCAGATTAAGGCAGAAGCAATGGAAAAGGCAGAAAAGATTTCACTACAACGTTGCTTCAGTGAACGCTTCATGTACACTGGATTGCTGGTGACAAGTAGCCGTCTATGCTCCCAAGATTAATTTTTCAACTC